>KZ819691.1:0-97146 GCA_003144235.1 Violaceomyces palustris | reverse complement strand
GGGGGGGGGGGGGGGGGGGGGGGGACCGGCGAAAGGGGAGGAAAAGGGTAACCAACCTCCACTTCGTCATCCCACAGTCCCATCCGTCCCCCCAAGTTTGTCATTGGTCGATTCGCTACCCCCTCTTTCGCGCCATCTGCCCCTCGTCTCCGACAACACACCCTCCCGTCCCCCTCCCCCACACGTACACCTCCCCTCCCTGCATCCTCGACAGAGGTGATTCCCAAGTCAAGAGATAAGCGATTAGAAGGGGAGGTTAGACCAAGAGCGATCCAACTCCGAATCCTTAGGTTTACCCAATGCGTGTTGGCTGGAAGGGGGAGAAGTACCATTCGTGATTGTGAATGTTTGGGCAACCCCCACCAGCGATCCCCCCAGCCAAGTTGGAAGTGACTCACGTCCGACTTTGTATCCTGCAGATTCAAATGGGAGAGGAGAGGATCCGACATCCGACAAAAGAGGAGATGAAGCCGAACGGACGGACGTCTTGCTCGATCAGAGAAAGGGAGTCGAACACCCCTTAGCCCCTCACCGCACACACAGACTGGGGAAAAAGCATCCCCACACACCATGTGCCGAACGAGGACGACACTAGAAGGACTAGAGGAGTTCGAATCACCGATGGCCTTTTCGTTTTCATTTTAAGTTTTACTTCTTTTAAAAAAAAAAGGAAAGATCGGAAGGTAGGGGGAGGGAAAAGAGTGGGCGTTGCGACTCGACTCTCCAAAACTAGGAAACAGGCAGGGAGAGAGAGCCGATCGGAAAGAGAAGTGGAAAGAGACGGGGAAGATGCTAAGAGGTGAAGGAGAGAGGAGAGGGGGGGGGGATATGATGGAGGGTGCAGACCATATTGACGTACACAGATCATTTCTTGCCCCTTCCGGTAGGGCCGGGCGGGTTGTTCGCGTGCGTGTATTTACAGTACAGAGGCGAAAACGGAGAGGAAGGATTTGTCTTCTAGGAATGGCAAGGACAGAATTCTTTTCACATCTGCCCTTCACAGCGCGGTCCTAGATCACGTAGGGAAGAAAAGATGACAAGGTGGACTTGGGAGAATAACTTGGTCAAGGACATTCCTTCGATCTAGAAGGGGAGGCAAAAAGGGATCGGCGCGGGCGATCGAGCGGAAAGGGGAAGCGTCGGCCACGGCACCAAGAGGGATGGGACGGGCGAAACGCAGTGAGTGTGCGGAAAACCCTCACTCGTTTCCAAAGCCCATCCCCTCCTCGATGGCGAGCGCGAGCTTTGCTTCGAGCGTCGATAGGTTAGGGTACGGCGGAAGGTCGATACGGTTGAAGCAGGTGTGGGACTTCGGCAGTTGGTTGATCTCGCCAGACTTTTCAATCGTGAATCTCCTAGGCCCGTCAGAGCCTTGCAGGTCCTTGAAGCCGTTGACGGGGATGCGGGAGGTGCCGGTTGCGAACTGGAGAAGGCGCGACTTCTTCTCCGCCGGCCAGCTCTTGACGCACTGCCAGAACCACTGCACCACCTGGTCCTGCTCGGTGAAGCCTCGGTAGTCGGTGAACCTCTTCCAGTCGTCAACGTCGATCTCCGACATGCCCCCGATCAGCAACTCGAGCTCCCTCTCGTCGAAGACGTTGATCAGGTCCTGAGGGATCAGCTCGGTAAAGCCAGAGGTGAATGCCTTGAACTGTTCCTCGACCCTCCGCGAGATCCGCCACTCGGTCATCAGCTCAACGTACTCCTTCTTGTTCTCGTCCGTTACCTCGATATCAGCACCGCCCGGCTTAAGCTCGACGGTGACCATCTCGCCGAACTTGTCCTCGACTGCTGTGAAGGTCTCCTCGACGATACCCTCGATGCTGTTGTCTAGCATCCACTGGAGCGACCTGTGGTAGTCAGCGTCCACGCTCTCTAGGTCGGCCAGGGTGATCTTTTTCTTGAGGATCATCTTGTAGAACGACACGATGAAGTAGGCGTCGAGGAAACGACGGTGGAAGATGGCCAAGCCCAGGACCCTTCCGATGAACTTGAAGTAGTTCAAGTGCTCCGGGTTGATGCCCGAGTGCGGGTTGATCTGCAACGTATAGTTGTCATGGGCGCTGTACTCGAACAGGCAGTAGAAGGGGTTGAACATTTCGTGCGAGAGGAGGAAGAAGAACTCCCTGGATAGACCACCGTAATCGAGGCCATCCTCGCCATCGAACTTGATCATGAGGCGCTTTTTGAGGTCGTTCGGTTGCTGACGCATGATCTCGGCGTACGAGTCCTCGAAGATGTGCGTCCTCCTCACCTTGACGTGGCACTGGCCGGGGATGGGTCGGAGTGCGGGTTGGCTCCTGAAGTAGATCAGCTTGCGGCGGAAGTCACGTTTGTATTGGGGCACGTTCTGGTCGAGACTGCTGGGCAGTCGCGGATCGTCCCACGTCGTCGTCTTGGTGTTATGGTCGACAAAGTAAACCCTGGCCGTCGAGGTGAGCCGCATCTCCCAACCACTCGGCAGGGGACCAAGCTGCGAGACACTCTGGGGCTGTACCGTGAGGTTGTTGCCATTGGGACCCATGATCCTGAGGATCTGCTGGCGACGAGGATCAACCCAGGTCGTGGTTCGCGTGTTGTGGTCCACAAAGTAGGGCCTCCCCTCTGGCGTGTTCCTCTGTTCCCAGCCGGCTGGCAGCGGCCCAGTTCCGGCGCTGGTGGTACTGCTTGCTGGAAGGGCGGCGTTAGCGCTCGCCAGGGCAGCGCTACTTCCACTGGTCCCTGCGATGGAAGAGCCAGTCGCAGAGGCGGTGATACGTGACGGGGTTTCCGCGCCGTCATTTACCCCTAGGAAGTCATCCGCGAGAGCACGGTTGCTGTGTCGCTGCCGGTCGGCTGCCGTGGAGCTCGCCTGGGCGGCGCTGTTGGCGCTTGTATTGGTGGAAGGCCTGGTCCAGGTCGTGGAGCGGGTGTTGTGGTCGACGTAGTACGTCCTTCCGAGGTGATCCGTCCTACGCTCCCATCCAGGTGGAAGCGGTCCTTGCTCGTCTGACCTGGAGTCGGCGCTGACCACTCGGGGAGCGGTGGCGGCAGCGGCGACGGAAGCAGTCGAGGCGGTAGCAGAAGCAGCGGCAGCATTGCCTGTGGATGAAGGCCGAGCTGGCGACGCTGTCGCGGAGCTGCTGCCTGCTTGAGAGGAACTGGTCGCCGTGGCGCTGGCATCCGGCGAGCGGTTGGCGTCGGAGTCGCCAACGTTTGCGCTCGAAGGCGCAGGTGTATTGGCGCCGCTGCCATGCGGCGATGCAGCCGCTTCTGTCCTGCTCGAAGAGGAAGGGTTGCCTGAGGCAAGGGAGGTGGAAGAAGCGTTGGTAGTGCCGGGAGTCAGAAGGTTGTGGGATAGAGAATTGCTTGTGCTGCTGCTGTTGTTATTGTTGTTGACGATGGGAGTCGAGACGTTGGTGTTGAGGTCGATGATCAGCTTGCCGTGGACGACGAGGTTGTCGTTCGACTTCTTCAGGTCCTTGTTCAGTAGTCCTGCCCGGAGAGGAGCGTTCAGCGACAGGAATCAAAAAGGAGATGGTAAGCATTCACGCCCGTCAAGCGATGTTGTAGACGGTGGGATTTCCGCACGGTGGTCGCCGCGCGCTGTAAATGACTGAAGGAAAAGCTTTGGCAAAGGAGGGAAAAAGTAACACTCACTCTTTCCACCAAGCTCGAGATCGAGAACGTCCGAGACGCGGATATTGATGACGCCCAAGAAGCCTTGATCCCTCTTCTTGAACTTTTTCTGATCAAAAATCTGGACGGCCACGACCGAGGAGTCAGTGACTGTGACGTCGAAGCTGTCATTCCAGTACGGGTTAAGCGTCTTCTTGATCACTGAAGTGGTGTGCGTCTGCTCCCCGTCGACGGTGACGATAGCGAAAGGATCAGGCAAGCGGAAGACGTCTCTCTTGGCCAAACCATCGGCAGCAACAACGGTGATCCGAACCGTCCTCGAGAGGCCACCTGGGTTGCGGCTATTTACCATGTCGTTCAAACTCGCTCAAAGACTTGCTAAGAGGAAGGCAGGTCTGGTTCGAAGGACGGTGGGGGGACAGATTGGCGAGTCGGATGAGGGAAGACACTCGTTATGCAAAGGGGACCCCGGTGGGCCAAGCTGGGATGGCCGCTCGAGGTTGATTGCTCTTTGTTGACAAAGGGTGGAAAAGGAGGGGAAGGGAGAAGAGAGGAAGGAAGAGGAAGGGAGAAGAAGGGAGAGGAAGGGAGAGGACGAGGAAGGGGTGTAGGGCAATCCCAAATCGGTAGACTGGTTGGATCACTGTCCAGAATTGGGGTATTGAGAGCGCTAAGGTGGAACAGATGAAGGAAAGAGGCCTCTCCTTGCAAGTGAGGCAGAGAACTTTGGCCTGTTGATGGTTGTGCAAATGAGGACGCAAAGGTGGTGGGTCTTTGCGTTGGTGCCACTCTTGCACCTGGGAGGATAGGTGGGTGAGTGGTGAATTCCTCCTTTCGTGAGGGTTTGGATCGAGTCGATGGAGGAGAGGGAGGTGATGAAGAGGGCAAGGAAAAGGGTGGTTGGGTTAGCGGTGAGGAAAAGAGAAAGGAAAAGAAAAAAAGAAGAAGAAAAAACGTCGTACGTCGTGGTGATGTTGGACGTGGTGGTAGTGGCGAGAAGGAGTAGATGGCGACGAAGGCGAGGAAGTTGAGTGTTAGGTGAGGAGGAGAGCAAGCCTGAGACGAGGCGAGACGAGACGAGGTGTGCTGGGCTGAGCTTGGGACTGTGTGGCGATGATGCGAGTGACCGAGTGGGAGTTGGAGGCGCAAGACGTAAGGGGGAGTGGGGAGGGGAAGGGGAAGGGGAAGGGCGGGAGAGCAGAGGAAGGGGGGAAGGGAAAGGAGAGGGAAAGGGTAAGGGTAAGGGAATAGGGGAGAGAGGGGAAAGGAAAGGAAAGATCTGGCCGAAAAGAAGAAAAATAAAGAGATCACGATTAAAAAGGTGGAAATTCGAATAAAAGACACAATAATCACACATCCGTCACTTTCTCGTGCTCGAAATGCGATCCAAGCTCGTGCCGCACACACACACGCGAGCCGGCACAACTCGAGTTTCGATCGTGGCCATAGTTTCAAAGAAAAAGCAACAGCACCGTTTGAAAGGGTATGTAATAGATAGGTGACTCTAAGTTTTTGACTTACCAACTGGCCAAACCAAGAGCTGAGTCAAAGTGGATGGATGGTCCACGCAGGTTTGACGATGAGGGTGCGACTCGGCCATGTCCAAAGGTTTTCCTCACGCAATAAGTTTAGGGCTGGGTGTGGAAACCAATCCTAATGAATCGCCATATCCATGAGCTTCACCTTAATCCATGACTACGCGATTACACACTCACAAGTCAGAGCTGACCATGTCACTCACTACGAATCGAAACCTCTTGTGACAAGGTGAGTTCGATCTGGACAGGGTCACTACTAACATCAACACCCACTTTAACCTTGGCTTGCCAAGTGAAACAAACCGTCACAGTCGGTCAAAGGGAAGAGCAAGAAAAGGAAGGGAACCCCCCCTCATCTTTTCGATCAAAGTTCGAACCATTCCATCCTCTCTGACCAAACCTCTCTCATCCTTCCGCATTCGCGATCTCTTTCTTTTCCCTCTTCTTTCGGCGTTCGGAGTGAGATCTTGATCCAGTTCTCCTTCGCAGTTCCTGATCTTTCCCCGAGGGAGAGTGGATCCACAAGAGGAAGAGGGAGTCAGAGAGTGACTGTGTTGTTGTTGTCATTTTCATCAGGATTCCGAGCTGGGAGTGAGTGTGACTGTGAGTGCGTGTGAGTGGTATTTGAAACCCTCTTCCCTTTTTCCCCTTTTCTGTTCCAAGAATTCGAAGGGAAGAGAGATCACATTTTTCATTCTCATTAATATGTGATTGTGATTCGTGATTCGTTTCTTTCTTCCACACTCAATGTGGAAGCCCCATGAGTAAAACAGTCACAGGGTCGTTGCCCTTGCACGACTTTTTCGAAAAATAGGGAAAATCCTTATCTGACAATACACCTTGTGATTATCGTAGTCACTCTGTCCATAAAGTCGGACATGCGGGGGGGATGACCTTCTTCCGGACCATCCTGGCAAACACGAAGCATGCTCCTTCGAGGCCCGAGGCTGGGGCCTGTTTCCTTGCCAGCCAACCTCGTCTCGATTCGACCTTGTTTCTCTCCTCCAAGCAGCACGGTGCCCTGCTGTGACCATCCACATGAAGCGTTCACAAAGGAATCGAAATTGGACCAAAAAAAAAAGGAGGATTAAATGCAAGAGAAAAAGGAAGGGGGAGGCAAGAAAGGAAACCCCACAACCCGAACTCCGGCCTTGCACCTCACTGAGCTCGGCAAGGGTTCGATCCAGTCTCGGGTTTGCTCTGATCTGGAAACATCTCGTCTGAAAGAAGGGCGGAAACGCACACGCACACACACACGCTTGGGCTCTTCCACCTGCTCATCCCCGCATCATATCTCGCTCCAAAGCGAATACACCGTTTGAAAGAAAGATGGGTGAAGACTTTTGTGCCGGCAAAACATGCGTCAACCCCCTCCCTTTTTTCATTTCTCCCCGAAGAACCTCTTCATTGCTCCACAGGCGGCTGGGAAAGTGAGAGAAACCCTGGTGGGAAGTATGGGCATAGGGGAGAGCGCCAAATGGCATGGGAGTTGTCAGCAAACTTTGAGGAGGGCACCGCCATGTCGTAAGAGATTCCCTCGGTTGAAGACCCATTCACGACGCTACGCAAGGAAGCCTGGGACTCGGGCAAACTCTCAAGGAGGGAGGGAGATGTGAGGCTCACTTTCGGGTGATAGAAAATCTCAAAAAAAGACAGGAGAAAGAAGGAAAGATTACAGTGGTATCCAAGGGTCTCGGTGAAGGAGAGATGGAAAGGTTAGCGAGCTGCGAGGAAACAGGCGATCAAATCAAGGGGTAAGAGCATGAAGCGTGGCCCGGGTGGTGGATTCGGGAGGGTTCACAAGCGGGAGAAGAAATGAACGGAGAGGCCGCCTGGTCAAAGCTGGACTGTGGAAGGGTGAAGATGAATGGGATGACGAGGAACCGATCAAATGATCAGGATGGGATTCCATAAGATCCTGCTGATTCCTCTTCGATCTTGGCCCTTTCCGCACTGGAGGGTTTGGACGCAGTGATGCCTCCCTTCCTGGCCGGTCTGCTCCTGCCCCAGCTGACCCGGCACTCCTTTCCAGCTATCTCCACCTTGACCGAGCACCTCAACGCCGCCCACTCTGCTTGTTCCCTTGTCTTGAAGTTGATGAAGGCACATTTCGAGGCCGCCACCATCGTGATCGACTTTATGTGATGAGGTTCCAATTGCGGCACCGACTTGATAAAGAAAGTCCGGATTTGGTCCTCGTTGATCTCGGGTGGCAAAGAGGAGAGGAAAAGAGATGTCTGTGGGATTTGCGAAGAGTGAGGAGCAAATCATCCAGTCAGCTTCGAGGGCCCTTTCCCCCCCTTGATGCTTAAGGAGGATAGAGGAAAGAGAGTAAGACAACCCCACGTTCACTCACGATGCTCTTGTCTTCTGGTGGCGTAAGTCCCTGCTCGGCGGCATGAGCACTCAGGATCTTCTTGGCAACGGGATCGTTCCTTCCGTAAAACCTGTCCTGGATGTTCTGCTTGGACAGCTCGTTGTCAACAGGTAGTTCATGCCTGTAAGGGCACTCGTCGCCCCTCGTACAATTACCCTTGGCGTAGAACGAGCAGAGGTGAGGTCGATTCCTCTTGTAACCGGGGTCGGTCCTTGCGAGCTTCCTCAAGAGGTCCTGGCCAGCTCTGGAGGAAGGACCCGAGGAGGAATCGATCAGGGAGGAGGGGCCTTCGAGCTTGTCCTCCATCTGGTTGGCAAAGTAGCGCTTACTGGCTTCCGATGTTTGAGATTGAGTCTTGATATTCAGGGCAGTGTCCCTCACCTGGACAGGTAGACCATACTGGAGATCCAGCACGCAGGTCTGACAAACGTTCTTGACCTTGGCGCAGGTTGTACAGATCTCAGTCTTCTTGAACCTCATGTCTACACCTGGATTCCATCGGAAGACGGTGAAAGGTCTGGTGCAAATCTGGAGGTTGAATGGCAGGATTCGATCGGATGAAGAGGGTCACGTCAGATATCCGGGAACGGTCCAGGAGGATGCTCATGAGTTGCGTGTGTGATGGTCATCATCGAGGGAACGAGTGAAATCATGAAGACTTACCTTGCACTCCTTTCCTAGGTTCTGCTTGGACATCCTCACATATGGATTAGGACCCAAGCATGTCTCGCAAAGGATCGGAGTCTCTGCCTCCTCGGCACCGGTGCTTGATGCTGTGTTGTGATACTGAGAGGAGGGGGAAAAGGGGAACGATGAAATTGTTTTGGTCAGTGAAGGCGAAATGAGCAAGTAGGTAATCAGGGGAAAGGGCTACTCACCACCATGATTTGTGGGTCAAGTTGATGGCGGTAGGATGGATACTCGGGGATAAGAATGATGGTGTGGGTGAAAGAAGAACGCAGGCGTGCGACACCGAGCAAAGAGCCATGGACTCTAAGTCGATGTTTTACTGTCGGATTCGGTTTTTGGTGGCGGGAGGCAAAAAAGGTGGTTTGGGTTGACAGAGCACGTGACTGCCTCAGCCCAAACTCCATCCGCCTCCACTTTCGATAAACCTTGGGACCCAGGTGGGTGAAATAATTCTTGCTTGCCCATTTTGAAACGGTTGCCTCGCACTCTAGCTCTCTCGCTCTCTTCATCACCAACCCCCTCAATCTCTCCCAGCAGGTCGACGACGTTTATCCTCCTTTCCGTTCATCCACATCCACACCTCTGCCTCCTCGAGCGGTTGTGCCTCTCCCAGAAGGAAAAAGATGGCTGCCCCTTTGCACGATCCCCTCCCCTTTCACTGGGTAAGTCAAGTTTACCTGCTCCACAAGCCTCGGTCAGGGCTGCTTTTCCTTAGTACATCTTTCCCACTAACCTTCTGCCTTGTCCCTCTCTTCTCTCTCCCTTCTCAGTATGCGTTTTTCGGAATCCTCGAGCCCATCAGCGTTCTAGCCGGATCCTATTACGCCACATTTCTACCGACAAAGTGCGTGGAAGGCTGTTCCTCTCCCTTATCATCTCTCTTCCTCTCTCTTCCTCTCTCTGGCTCACGCACACGCATAAGCACAAGCAGTTCAACACAATTCTCAAGGTTTCTAACTTCTTTCCACCCTGCTCTCTTCTCTCTTTCCTCTTCCGCGTTCATGGTACAACTTTCCAGGTACTATTTCGAATTGATCCCTGACCCTTTCCTCCTTAGCCTGAAAGATGCAAGTACTCCAGACCATCTCGAAGGAATCAGTGACAATGCTAGGATGGCCTTAGGGCAGCTTGGAAGCTGTGAGTTTGTTTCCCCTCTTGCACCTTTTACCAAGGCTGGGATTGTTACCAACCAAAATCCAACCCCTCTGTGACCTGGCGCTCAACACAACCGCTCTTTCCTCATGAATTCCCTTCAATGACCCCTTCCTGGTCTTCAACGGCGGGCGGCGGCGGATGAATGAAAAGGCTACTTTCTCATCATGCTCAACAGCGCTTTGATGTTCTTCGCCATCAGAAAGTTCATCCGGGTCTCGGATCCGCTGGCGACGGAAAGGGTCCTAAGGTACCTCTTCGTGGTCCTTGGAGTAGCCGACTGTGAGTGGGTCGAGACAGAGGATCTCCGGGTTCTCTCTGTTCATCGCCTTTGCATAGACTGATATAGACGAACACATTTCTTTCCATTCTCTTAAACAATCACGTCGGGTTCAATCCCACTCCCCCCCCCCCCCAAAAAAAAAAAAAGGGACTCACATCCTACTCACCCTCTACCTTTTACCTAATGGGCCTCCTCATGGAGGCCTTTTAACGAGTCACCAACCAGCTACGGTACTAGACAAGCTCAAACTTCTCCTTGTACCTTCCAATTGGAACGCCCTGGTGAGTTGAAATTGACGAAGCTCCAAATCACGGTTAGACCCAAGGAGAATGACTGAAGCCTTCCCACTCTTCCACAATTTCTCCTCAAACGCCTCTGTCTATGGTTCTATCTCTACTCCAAATCCTTGCCCCTTTTAAGCTCTTCGGTAATATTATGATTACCCTCATTCTTTTCCTGGTAAGTTGCCTTTATACCACTGCTTTACGAGGAAAGCGCTGGCATTCAAGTTGACAATCCAATAACCCCTCCCCCCAAATAAAAAAAAAATGCAGTTCCGAGCCCTTTGGTGGGCAGGCGTGGCTAGGGGTTCTCCCATAACGGCTTTGAAGAAAGCGAAAAGGGGTGTACAAAAGGCTGCTAAGACAACCTAAGTGACGAAATGGCGTGGTTCAATCCTTCTTGTGATGGTGTAGCACTCCACCTCGGGAACATCTCGCTTGGTGATCTGTGAAACAACGTCTCTTCCGCTTCGATACCTTGTCTTCCTATCCTTACCTCCTTTTTTTCTTTTCTTCTTTCTTTTGTTCGAGCACTTATGAGGAGAGGACCAAAAACGTGCACTTCCCTCCCCCCCCTCCCCCCATTCCCCCGGCAAAAAGATTCTGAATTTTCGCTTTCCACGAAAGGGATCACCGTGTAGCCACCACTTGCACGGTAGCTGGGAGGGATTGCAGAGCTTTCCCATCTTTCTCGTCCACGGGTCCGATGGAGATCTACGGTCTGGTCTCCTTCTCCCCTCGCCGACCAGACCCTGCCCTGTACTTTTGATTTCGATTCGGATATCTAGGATTTTGAGATGATTCGTTCTTTGAGAGGTGAACAGGTGAATGGGAAGAGGCGGGAGCGGTGGCTTTTTCTGAATGCAAATACACGGATAGACCTCCGTGGGGGTTTCAGATTGGAAGAGAGGTGTGTGGGTGGCGGGGAAGGGGATTTTCTCATATGATGGAGGATTCCTGCATTGGGCTAGCGCTTCCTCATCCCCCCCCCTCTCCTTCTCTTGCATCTTACTCATTTTATCTTTTTTTGTTCTCGGGGTGACTCATGGAGGTCGGCCAGAGAGGGATTCCAGTCTGAGATGAAGTGGAGGAAGAAGGCCTCGGCGTCGACAGAGAACGGTAGACAGGAGAGAGTGTGTATGCATGAAGAGCTTTTAAAAAGCGTCCGTTCGTAGGGCCGATTCCCAATCGAGTTCTCTTTCCCTATCTCTTCCTTTCACCGTATCCCACTTCATCATCCTAGTCTTCCCGCTCCAGGATTATCGGCCCGGGTTGATCGCTTGCAACTTCTCGAAGTGATCCCTTCCCAGCTGAACATTCAACTTTATGGCCGCCAACTCTGCATGTATGCCGATCGGAGAAGAAGAGAAGGTCGTACTTGGTTAGGTGAAGCCATATCGGGCCCGGTCGGGAATATGACCACGCCGGGAGGGAAGAGCCAGACCGCTTTCCGGGGGGGGGGGGGGGGAGGTAGGACTCACGTATTCTTGGATCCGCAACGATGACCATGATGTAGGTGTTGGAAGTCAACACGTCAATATAAGCCGTATAGTTGGGTCCTCTGATCTCCAATCCTTGAAACGTGGATTGGAGTTTGCTGCTCAGCCAGGGGAAGGGAGAAGGAAAGGAAGGTGAGATCGTTTGCAGAATCGAGTGATGATGCTGAGCGTTGCACGAACGGGGGAGGCTGATGCAGAAAAAAAAAAGCAGAAAGAGGGATAAAAAAAACTGATACTCACGAGCAAGAGAGTTTGAATTTCTTGATTAGCTCGCTGATCTTTTCGAATCTCTCCGGGTTCAGCTTGCCGCCCTTCTCCGCGAGGGAGCCATTGCCCCCCGCGCCGTCCATCGACACAAAGCCAGACATGGAGCCTCCAGTGCCGTTTTCCCTGTTGAGCCCCATCTCCCGGAAGCCTTCCATCCCTTCTTCGATCTCGTCGTAGATGTATTCCGTCTTGCCGTCGGCACGTGTAGAGGCGCCCGTCAAAGAGCCGATCCGCCTGCTGCTCCTTGAAATGACCAGGAAGGTGGTTCTCTCGAACAGAACCACCTCTGTCGCCGAACAAATGTTGGCGAACTGAAGAAGGTGCCTCTCGAGTGTTTGGACGTTGGGGATGAGTGTGTGAACTATCCTGGACCAGGCCCTGTACAAGGTCTCGTCCCAGATCGAAGTTGCAAAACAATGAATCCTGAAGCCTCCCACGCCACCTCCGCCTTCTTCTCCACCTCCGCTCGCACCTGCTCCCCCGGACTTGGACGCCTTGGGAGCTCCAGCAGCGGCCTGAGCTATCTCCCTCGACTTTTTCCGAAGCTCCTTTACCCTGCTTGCGTAGACCTGTTTCCTTCTCGACGAGTCGATCAGGTCCATCTTGTGCAAGAGACAGAAGACCTGAGCGTCCGGTGAATATTGATGGAGAGCTTGGAGACAGTCCCTGTGATTTGCGGCAAGTTTTTGTTTTCCGGGTGGAAGTGGCAAAAGACGCAGGCTCGTTAGTCAGAACAATGAGGGGCTTGGCACTGGTTCATCCCGATTAGAGGATGGTATCGGAGGAGTAAGACAAGTCTGGAAGGCTCACCTGTAATACCTGACGTCCTTCTCCCACTCTTGATCATTTTCCCCCTCTGATGCACTGCCGTGTAGGTCGAAAACATAGATCAGGACACCTACGGCGCTGAAAACCTGACTCCTTTGACTGTCGAGGTAAGAATCCATGTACGATTGCTGACCACCACAATCCCAGAGGTTGAGGACCAGGTTACCGAGGAATCGGACATGGGAATGTTCAACGTCCAAGGTGGACCCAAGCCTTCTTGTGTCCGAGGCCCTGTAGGAGGAGAAAATGAGCGACCTCATCGAGGTCTTTCCGCAACCGGATTTCCCCATGAGAAGCACCTTTGATATAGAGATGAAGGCGAAGGTGGGGAGCGAATAGAGCGTGTTAGGATCACAAGTGAGGTGGTTGATGGGATAAACAGCATTCAGGGGTGGCCAAGTCAGTGCAGCGTGGAGAACACGAGGTCAGTAAGCTTGCCTGTATGGACTGATCGGTATCGATGTTAGGGAGGCGGGTGATGGTGATTGGATTCCTGACTCGCATACAAGGATTTGGGGTTTCGCCACTCTCTCAACTCACCTTTTTCTTCATGTTGGGCCTGGTAAACGAATGGATGGCTCTCGATCGTCAAGAAAAAAATGGAGGGAGGGGGGAGAACAACTGTCTTGTGTGGGAAGGAAGCGGGGCGGATGAGGGAAGGAATGGAATCGGAATAGCCGCCTCCCCGCCTTGAGATAGATTGGCGGCAGTTGCTTTGGATCTGGGGTGCGTGCGACCTTTGGTGTTGGATTTGCAGGGGTCGACGTGATGCAAGAGTTACAGGATCCTGAGTCGAGCGGGATCCAACTGGCCACGAGCACCTTTTCCCTTCCGAAATATCTTCCCTCTGTTTTGTTGAAGAGAATGGAAAGGGGCCGAGATGATCACAGAGCCTTGCGTGTATGCGCTTAGGGCCAACCGAGTTTAGTTTCTTTTCTGGCCTTTTGGTCACCTAACTTGGCGGCGGACGACGAAAGTGAGATGGTTGGAGATCGCACCTGCGAACAGAGCCCTTCCTTCCCTTGCCTCCCCCTCTTGGTGAGCTTTTCTAGGGACAGACAGAGTTCGGTTTGATCCGGTTGTGAGGCAGGCTTGGATGATTCCACCTATGGATGCTTTTTTATATTTCCCAGATTGACGCTCAAGGTCGGCCGTTTCGAATTGCGCGATCCTTCCAAGTAAGTTAAAGAGTAAGGAGGCGAATAATTTATGGGAGGAGATCACCAAGACAGTGTAGCTGGGCCGGTGAATCCGGACTACTGCGGAGATGAGTTGTTCGTACGATGTGGGGGGAGGGCCGGGGGATCGATCCTTGTGCTTGTGAGGATGGATGGAATGGTGGGATAGAGGGACTCGTTCAGGGTCGGTTGAAGCTGATGGTGAAAGCCAGATGCCGCCGAGCTTGATCGGATTCGGCGTCAAAGTGGCAAGGCAAAAGGCGAAGGAGTAGTTGATGGGGAAGCACACTCATACATGGCTGGAGAAGTCTTCGTCACCGTCAACTTGAATCCGAAATCAACCTACTGTGTGTATGTACTTATCCAAGATTTCAGAGATTTACCACAATTTCTCATATACTACTTGGTGACGGGTTCGTTCACATCCATGTGATTTAGACGGCCTCGTGCTTCAACTAGTCAAAGTGTGGTAGGTCACTATTGTGGAGACTTATTAGGGTGAACCTATTTTCGCTTACTACCATCTTCCTACGCACGTTTCTTTCCCGTACGAGCAAGTGCCGTCCAAATAAAAGAAAGCGCACACATGTAGTTTTAACGTTGATCCGCTCAGGATATTTGCTCTCGCACAGACTCAAGGAACTCGTTGCCGTCAGCTTCTTCCCACCTTTTCCTTGCTGCCTGCCAGACGATCAGGGAATCTTTCATCTTCGACATTTTCTTTCTCCCTTTGGCCAGGGTCCTTAGCATCTGAAAATATTTGGCTGATTTGGTATCGGGCCTCATCAGTCTCATGATTTTTCACATTGCATCGATTCAGCCAACTTCCACCTCTTAACTCTTTGTCCGTCAGAAGTAAAGGAATGGCCAGTGGCCATGGCCCATGTGAGAGATCGATCGGGTGTGTCCGTGAGCTCCTTGTAAGTGAGGCTAGAATGCCACTATCCACTACGGAAGGGCAAATGAGTGTGCCATCATATTTTGAGTCTCCTTAATCCACCAAACAAAGACTTGTTGTATTTCTCCCCTTTTGGCTTTAAAATTTCAGGTATACAATAATCTTAAGCCCGATTACTTAAGCATGATGTATCCCCTCTTACTTTCGTTATAACAGTATTTCTCTCTCCGCTCGTTTCCTTGCTTTTCCCCCCCTTTTTTTCTTTCCTTTTTTCCTTTTTCCCTCCTTCTTCTTCTTTTCTTGGCTGTTGGCGCTGACTGAAATCGATGAGCGAGATGATCATCAGATAGGCTTTGGCTTCCCGAGAAGACACGGTCGACCTGATCTGACTCGAACCCATCAGCCCCTACAATACCTACCTTCCATCCGCACTCTTCTCCTTCCTCTCACCAGCGAGCATTCAAGCCCATTCAACTGGCGCATCTACCATTTTCGCTCAACCTTCCCCCCCCCCCCCCCCCCCCCCCCCCTTCTCATTCCAGTCAGTCCAAAGCTCCTGATCCCTATGATCATCACCTCAACCTCCTCTTCCTCCTTGCTCAGGGCCCTCACCAGACAAAGTCTTTATTCCTTGAGATCAACTGCTCAGAGGCAGGCAACCCCATCTATTCTTTCCTGTACCCAGTCCAGGACCCTGAGGTCGTTAGCAGACCTCGATTCCCTCTCCTCAAAGGCATCCTCCCCTCTGCCCAAATCCTCCTCTGCCTCGACGAACGTCGCAGCTCGAGCCGCATCCATGTCGGACAAAAAGCCAACCGCCGCCTCCCCCTCCCAGCCCCCTTCCATCATCCTCACCCTTTCTGGCTCAGATCAGCCGGGCATCGTCCACAATGTCTCGGGTTTCCTCGCAAAGAGGGGGATGAACATCATGGACTCGGCCCAATTCGGTGACCCAACTACTGGAACCTTTTTCATGAGGGTCCACGCCTCCGATCCAACTAACGCCCTGCCTGCCGAGAAGGAGGCGAGGATGGATTTGATCAACAAGATCAAGTCCGAATTCGAAACCGAGTTCGCTGGTTCCAGGGACGTCAGCTTTGAGATCCACGATGCCGAGGAGAAGCCAAGGACCTTGATCATGGTATCCAAGATCGGTCGTGAGTATTCTGCAAACGTCCCTCGATGTATGCGGTCCTAGACGCAGCATTCATGGACGAATCGTGAAGCCCACCTGACATCTGAGCCCTCCCATCCCATCCTCCTCCTTCACCGACCCCTTTTAAACCTTAGACTGCCTCAACGACCTCCTCTTCCGACTCTCTTCCAACTCTCTCCCAATCGAGGTCCCTCTGATCATCTCCAACCACCCAGACTACGCACCACTGGCGGCGGCTCACAACATCCCCTTCTACCACTTGCCAATCGACCCAAAGAATGGTAAAACCAAGGAATGGCAAGAGTCCGAGATGGTGAGGCTGGCGAACGAGTACAAGATCGAGCTGGTCGTCCTTGCGAGGTACATGCAGATCCTTTCGCCTAAGCTGTGCGAAATCTTCAGCGGCAGGATCATCAACATCCACCACTCTTTCCTGCCCTCGTTCAAGGGCGCCAAGCCTTACCACCAGGCGTTCGAGAGGGGTGTCAAGCTAATCGGCGCCACCGCCCACTTTGTCACTTCGGACCTCGACGAGGGACCCATCATCGAGCAGGCCGTCGAGAGGGTTAACCATGCCATGACCCCGAAGGACCTCGTCAAGGCCGGAGCCGATGTTGAAGCCAGGGTCCTCGCCAGAGCCGTCAAGTGGACGGCAGAGAGGAGGGTCCTGGCCAACGGTGCAAAGACGGTCGTCTTCAACTACTAGAAGAAGAAACGCGTAAAGACCCGGGTCCTGGACTCCAAAGAACGAATGAAGGCTCTTTGGACGCAACAGAACATCATGTAAATGGATAAGGGTGAAAGGAAGAGCGCGCGATCTCAAAGATAGGGGCGAGAAAGTGGAATGACAAGAGCCTGAAGGAGAGTACAATTCAAACAAAAGAGGGCTCAAAGCTCAATGAGACAGCGAAGGATCCGCACGCAAAGTCTGAAAGATGGAAACAAATCTACAGAAGCAAGCACGCGAAAGAAACATGTTCAATCTTGGAGCTTTGATTCGCTCGTCGCATCGATCATCTAGAGATGAGAAAGTGTGGCGAATGAGAGGTAGTAGGGTATGGCGGCAGGTTTTTCGGCAATCGAGACCTCTCTCATTCTTTCCCCTCCCTCTATCTGATAAAATAAATAATGAATCAAAAATGGAAGTAATGGCATACTTCGACTGTATCCGATGTTTTTGAAGACTGGCAACCCCCCCCCCTCCTTCCCCGGAATCCCGTTCTTTTCGTTCGGCAATGAACGGATGACGAATGAGAGTGGAAGAAAGTACTTCGGGTCGAAAAGAAGAGGAAAGTTTTGGGTACTTGCCTAGGTCCTTCTCTTTTCTCTTCCATTTGCGTCGTTCAACGGATCACGATGGAAGGTCTGATATTTGGGGGCTTGCTTGAACTCAAAAGGGGATGTGACAAGGATGGAGCGTAGCAAAAGAAAGAAGAGAAGGGCTTTTTTCTCCTCCTCCTCCTCCTCCTCCTTCTTCTTCTTCTTTCCTTTCTTTTTTCCGCAATCGGGGTTGACCGAGATGATGGGTTGTGACAAGGTTGAAGGAAGAAAAGAATTGGGAGGGGGGGAAGGAGAAATGACACTGCTGCCTCCCCCTTCACCGATCCGTTTCCCCACCTTTTCTTCCTTTCTTCCCCCGTCTCTCTCTCTCTATCCCCCCTCCATGGGACTTTCCGACGGAGGAACGGAGAAAAAGCGGCAGCAATAATAAAGACCTAAGAATGAAGGTGAAAGAAAAAACAAGTGAGAAGAGGGGGGGGTGGGGGACAACACCGAAAGTGGGAGCTTCATTCGCGTTTGCAGCAGGAAGGTTGCATACATACATACAATAATGTAGTAGTGGTGGTTCGAGGGAGAGAAAGAGGAAGGGGGAAGGGCCTAGGGTTCTCTATGGTGGTGGATGAATTGCAAATGTACGAACAACACATACGGTGGGAAGGAATGAGGAAGAAGAGGGGGGAAGGGTTAATTTCTTGACTTTCTCAAGATTGCTCTCTGATGACGTACTTGTGATTGGATATTGTACGACAAAGGTCATAGGGAATGAGGGCGAAGAGTGGAGGGACTCGCTTCGTTTCGAAGCCTCTTCTTCTCTTTGCGCTGAGAGCGGAAAATGAAGAATAAAAAAATAATAATAATAATGAAATTGGTTGATGGAAGAGCGGGGCTAGGCGCGGAAGAAGAAGATGGAACGGATAGACCGAGTATGATATGGAGGGAGTTGTCCGAGACGATGCGGTTTCGTCGGGGAAAGGGCGTAGGGTTCAGAAGAACCTGAGGGAGGAGTGTTAAGAAGAAGAAGGTGATGATGTGTGAGGCGGGACGTGAACCCAAACCGTATCCGCGTAACATCCTCATCGATACACGTATTCGGTGGATTCGGTCCTCATGTTTGTCTCTCATCACCTGTCAAGTGCTTTGATGTGGCGGGACCGGCCGCGACCTCGGCTCGCCCCACAAGGAACATTTTCTTTTCAAGGTGGGGGAAATAAAAAGGGAGTTGGATTGGGCTTGGACACTCCCCGGGATGGGGAAGAAAGTAGAAACCCTTTGACCCCCGAGCTAATTTCGTAGCCCCGGCACAAAGCCACCACTGATGAATCATGCCGACATTCTTCGGTCTACCCTGTGGACGTCACCAAGAGTACCAAGCGAGTGGTTACCTGGGCACGCGAGAATCAGAGCTTGGAAGCCGCAGTTCTCGCAATCTTTGCCTTGATGAGACCGCTGTTGTTCGTTCGAGCGAGAAGAGAGGAGCGAAGTAAGAGGGTTGGGTTTTTTTTTTTTTTTCGGAAGGAGTGGGAGAGGATCAGTAACCGAGAATTAGGCAGCAAGAAAGTGGTCCGACATTTTGTGAGCTTATGAGGGAGAAGGTTGTGTGGAACAAATGCTCGAGTCGAAGTATGACGTGTTGGTCTAAGCAGGCCAAGCGCAATCGCAGTCACTACACGCAGGCTTCTCCCGTTCCCCTCGTTACGCCAGGTCCAAAAACCTTAACAGGACCTGGTCCAACTTTAAACACGACTATCATCTGAAAACGAGAGGGTGGGAAAGGAGGGGAGAGCGAATGGATTACAGAATTCCAGACTCACCTCGGGTGCGCGGTGGGGAGGAAGACCTCGGCATCCTTCTCGTTCAGGTTGCTGACACCCTTGAAGCCCAAGTCGATCGGAATGTAGTGCTTGTTAGGAAGTTGGTATGAGATGTCAGTGACGACTGAATTTCCTGAATCGGCGAGGATTGCCTCGCCCATCCTGTACATGGTGGCCTGGACTGAAGCCGAGTCGTCGAGTGCAAAAATTCTGAGAGTGTGGTTTCGTACGCTCGAAGAGATTGTGCAGAAGTCTGGAAGGGTGGACTTGAGAAGGACCGGTAGTGGCTGCGATGCGAGCTTGATTGAATCTGATTACGACAGCAGAGGTAAGAGAAAAGCCGGGGGGTCAGCCTTGATACATGTCTCTCTTGCCTTCTTTTATTTTGTTTTCCCTTTTGCCTTTTGGTCAGCTCCAAGTATTAGATGAAGCAAAACAATCCTCTTCCTCCGATCAAGGCACCCCTGAGCGACCGCCTTCCACTCTCCCCCTCGGCCCACTTTTGAATCGCCTGGAAAAGCCACTTACAAGAGCACTCGACCTCGGTACTGAAGATTCTGTCGTGAACCTCCTTGAGCGTTGTGAAGCTGTCCCTGTGGAAGCCGTAGAAGGCACTTCCCGAGCTCTTGAGGACGAGGAGACCCTTGATGCCTCCCTCCAATTGGGTCAGCCTGATTTCGCCACCAACCCTCTCGGAAACGGCTCTGACGGTCCTCTTGTCGTCTCCGTCCCTGATGAACGAGTGCTTGTGGGCGCCTCCGTCCTTTTGGTCCAGGACAATCCTGGTCCACTTGTGTTGGATCAGGTCGACTTCGACCTTTTCGATGTGGTCGTAGGTGGAGAGGAAGTGGTTGACAACTCTGAGGCAGTACTTTTCCGGGCAGAGCACGTCGGCGGCGGGGAGGACTTTGGCGAGGTAGTTGAGGGTATTCTTGACAGTGTCAGTGGCAACGACCGGGCTGTTATCGGCCTTGGTGTAGGATGGGATGAGAGAGCTTCCAGAGAGAAGGCAGCGAACAGTATACTCGGCGACCTTGTGCAAGCGGGGGTCAGCTGAATCCCTCACGATTCTAAAAATCCTGACGAGGTCCTTTCCGTAAGAGGCCGAGGCAAGGTGGACGCTTGAGGACGACATGGCGAGGTGCGCTTTCCAAGGGAGACGAGAGAAAAGAGAGGGAGAGAGGGAGAGGGAGGGTTGGAGAGAGAAGCGGGAATCCGGCGTGTAGTTGGTTCGGAGGCAAGGGTAGGCAAACAGGCTAAAGCTTGAGCGCGAGACGACTGGTCGACAAAGGGTTTTGGCTATCAAGGGTAGAGGTTCACGGACGAGGTTGGCACTAGCGAGCAGATTAGCCAAGTGATGATAGTGGTGGTGGTCGGATCCTGTGGGTTATTTCGCGGCGGATCAAGATGGCTTGGCTTGAGGAAGTGGGTCTAGAGTAAGGAGGGGGATTCTATGGGAGCGGGGAAACGAGGGAGGTGGGCAGTGGTTGGTTTATATGTACTGTATGTGTCAAAGCAGGACCCTCGAATGGATGCACAAATGTGTGTGTGTGTGTGTGTGTGCGTGTGTTCTGCTGCATCCTAACACAGGGTGACCTATATGGAGCGAGATGTGGGCAACTAATCAAATCACTAGGGACCGACCTGACGCATGAGAGTGGAACGACCCCCTTCCCCCCACCCCACCCACAAGCTTTTCTCACGCAAGCAACAAAAGCCAAGGTAGACAAAGTCAGTTGGTTGCTGGGGTAACCAAAAAAAAAAAAAAGGCAGAGAAAAGGACAAGGAAGGAGAGAAGAGGAGAGGTTAAGAAAAGGTACAACATTATTCTGTCTGTTCTTCTTCACTCTTGACTTGTTCACAATCATGAATCTCCTGACGTCCCATGGTCACACAGATTGAGAGTCAAAGTACTTGATAACCATTCACTCGGCTCGACCTACTAGAAGCCTGCCAGGCCCACGTCGGACCTCAGACAGGGAAACGATGCACGATTCGAACTCATTCGAGGCTTTGAAGTTTGAGCCCTTATTCTCGTTCACCATTACGAGCCAGGGCCGAAAGGAACAACCTCTTCCCCTAGTTCCATCTTGTTTGATAACAGGTTGGATGACTTTGTGAGAAGTGCGCGAGGAAGGGGCGATGTGGAGATGCCAGAGACGAACCGTAGATACGGAGAGGGGGGGGGGGGGGGGGTAGCAACTCGGCGAAGATAAAGAGGGGTCGAAGAATCCCGTTGGTAATCAAAGGCTTTCCGTCTTGATCGAATGTATTCCATCCAGTGCATCCAGTGTGTGCATTCAGACTCTTTCTGAACACACGGAACAAACACACACGCAACGAACCTGATTGAGGTGTGACCCCGGCCAAGAATCACAAATGTGAATGCGAATCTAAAGGGGAAAACTGGATGGGAATCCAAAATGAGCCCAACAAAACCTGGAAAACAAACGCCAGGGATCCCAGCCAGAGGCGGGCAGATAACAGGTTTGGGTTCGCTCTTTCACCTCGGTGTCTTTCCATTCGCGATCCTTCTGGGAGAGCTCTGATCACTGCGATGGCCTGCCTCTCTCTCTCTCTCTCTCTCTCTCTCTCTCTCTCTCTCTCTCTCTTCATTTGCCCGATTTCCATTCCCTGGTCAACCCATTTCAAGTGCATGACGAGCCTGTTGCTTTGGGACTGCAGAGATCAGCCAGCTCTCCATCTGGTCTCTCTCCCCTCCTCCTTTGACTCGGGCATGTCCGAACAAGGAAGTGCGCGTCTGAATTGAGACTCGTTTCATGCGTGTGTCGTGCCGTGCATTCCTTCAGCTGTGCTCTCCTTGGCTCCCTCTCTCCTTGTGAGACGGAAAAAAAAAGGAAAAACGGAAAACACCAAAAAAATATTCACGGATGTGATCACCTCATCATAGACCAACTTCTTTTCCCGCTTCTTTCACAAAGGTAGCTTCGCTTCTGAGCGATTCGAGAAGGAGAGCCAAAGAGCAATCGAAGAATGAAAAATGAAAAAAAGGGAAACGTGGAACTGATGCCCTGTCGGAGACGGCCGAGCTCGACGCACCCTTTACACTTTCACCCCTCGTTCACTCCTCGTTCACTTCGACAAAGTTCTTCTTCTCTCTCTGTTCTTTTTCAAATCTTCTTTGAAAGCGGGCACCGTCTCTTCTCCGCACATTCTCGTAGCCATTTCGTTACGAGAAGGGGGAGAGCAATCCTCTGAGCACCATTCTCAACCAGCTGGTAAAAGCAGACGCACACGCTCGCTGCTTTTTTCCAGTCCAAGGTGCAAATGGGGAAGACAAAGCCCGATGGACAGCGAGCAAAAGGCCGGCCAAGCAAGGAAGAGGAGAGAGAGAGAGAAGAGAGAGAGGGAGAGAAAAGAGCAAGGCTGTGACCTTTTTTTTCCAACGATCAGAACACTTGCTCCTTCTCACACTCTGACTGTGCCACCCCTTTTCCGCTTTTCTCAGTGCCGCGGGGTGATCGTCGGCCGGTTGGGTTGTTCGTTCCACCAACACGCCAAGGGGCAATCCTCTGACTCTGCAGGTGGTGTTCGGAGACGATCAAGCATTCCACCCCTTCTTCTCCCACCTCGGCCAAATGCGAAGCCTACCCTTCCGTCCTTTCTCTAGAAGCTCCTTTTGCCATGAGCATAAACCCGATGAGCTTGTGCGTATGTTTGCGGTGTACAGTATATACGTACGATACATGGTGAAAAAGGCGAGAGACCCGCTTTCCTCAGGCGAACGTTCATGCAAGCACCTGTGTCGGACGCATGCAGGTTGTGCTGCACAGCTGGATTCACGAGTTGGCTGCCGGGACAGTAGGTGGGATGGACGGAAAGTCGGCCGTTTCCTCTGATACTCCATCCCATTCCCACCCGAAGGGTTTCAAGGGTGTCGAATAAAAGATAACAATCATGAATGACTAAAAGAAAGAAAGTAGGTAAGCCAAGACTTCCCCCCCCCCCCAAAAAAAAAAGGCTTTCAATAGAAAACTCAAGTAGTCCCTTTAACCTCACCTCGAAGGGATCCACGATCTTTCCGACCGAGTCCGACCTTCCCTCTACGCCCCAGGAACCCTTGGTGGGAGTTACGTAAGAGAGAGGGTAAGACGAAGAAAACCAAAACTGAATGGGAAAACCGCAAGAACGCGTTCTTTTCGGATTTGCTCCATCCTGTCTTCGGTCATCTCCGCAGGTTCAACCCCTCCACCTGGCTTGCAAGTAGGGGTCAACCATCACTAGGAGAAACAAATGGGAAAATTTAGCCCCTTGAACAGAATTCTACACTAAGAGAGACGTATGTGCAATCACAATCAAGCGCAAGAAAGTGTCTGGAAAGATTCGTCGAGCGTAGAGAGGGTTGGGTCTCAAAAGTCGTCGCTGATATCCGAAAATGTCTGTAGCCGTATTCCCGCTGACTCCATTTGGAAGAATCAAGGGGCGAGGGCCGCAAATCTTCTTCAAAATGCCGAGCGAAGAACAGGAACATGTCTGGGATAGGAGTAAGAGGGGTGGGGGCTAATGTGAAAAGATGCGCAAAGAGGACACTGTGCGTCGTCCAATCTCCAAGCGAACAAGGGCAGACCACCCCTTGCTCAACGGAGAGCCTTTACAGGTCAAGATGTCAGTCACAGTGGTTTATCCACACATGAACATCAAGATGGAGACTTCACAGCATAGAGCGATAGCGATCAAGGGTGCAATGTCACGACGTAGAAGGGGAAGGGTTGGAAACCACCCATCTCCAGAGGTCGAAAGTCCTTACAGGGAGGTACGACGACGTGATTCAACTTCCTGCCACTCTACGAAGGGCTAGTAGAGGATGAGAGAAATGAACCTTTTCTACCCTCCTCAACCTCCTTCGCACACCTGCAAACCCTCAACGCAACCCCAAGTTTTCAGCCATTGATTCGTGGTCTAGGCTTGATGAAAGAAGGGGCAAAAAAGTCGAACACCTACTCCGATTCTACAGGGGCCCACCACGTACACCTTCCCGAAGCGTTCCCCGTTGCCAATTTGCCAGTCTCGCTGGGATGCGTGCAGGTGACAGCAGGCACAGCGGTGACAATGTCTTCATCCCACAATGATCTCAGAAGTTTGCCGTCGCTTGCATAGATCTCTGCTCTTCTCGACATGCTTCCCATCTTTTTTTGCAGATTTCCAAGTCGAGAGGTAGAGGTTCAAAAAACACAGGATCAGAACAGACCTGATTTGTGTAAGGCTCCGGTCGGCCCTCTCTCGGGTGGGGAGGTGGGGAGGGAGCCTTCAACACCACGCCTCACCTCCCTCCAAATCGAGAGGAGACCGGTCACTAAAACTTACCGTAAAGTGAGGTTCCACGTTCGGATTCTGATTCCACCGGGCTCTGAACAGGGTCAGCCATTTCCTATTCCCACAGTCCGAAAGATGTCAGGAGTTGACGGGGGGATTCTCCCACCAGAAAGCACGAGATGCGAAGGAGTGGGGAAAAGATCAAACGGATCGTCAGCAACTCCAGTCCGTCACCTGAAAAACGGCTAGAGGAAGGCACCGAGAGAGAGGGAGGAGGCCTACTGACCCTGTCTGATTGTTGTGCGGTATTTTGATGGGTTCTGCGAGCAGATCCTCAGGCCTATCAGCTACCGGAACCAGCTCGTCGACCTTTTCCATCTCGTCTGGCCCCTTCCCCCCTTTTGGCTTCCTATTGATCCAGTCTATGATCGTATTCGAGCGTTTCTTCCCCGGTTCGTCCTTGATAGGCGGCTTGGATTTGGCCGATTTTGAACCTTTGGACCCATTCAGCTTCGCACCTTGGGAAGAGTAGAGCCAGGAGATCTCCAGGTCCCAGACTTTGACCACGTCATCGTAGCTGACGCCTACCAGTTGATTGCCCCGTGGGCTGAAGTCGACGCTGGTGCAAGCCTGACGCGCCTTGTGACTCGCAAACTGGGCCTTGGTCTGAGCTTCTTCCAGCAGGTTGATGTCGACCCCTTTCGAGTTGTAAGGCGCCGACGAGGTCTCGGCTAAGCTCTGCAGCGCTCTGACGTCGAACAGTCTGACGTGTTGGTCCAACGAAGCGGTGGCTATGCAGTGGGGGGCTAAGGGGTTGACCGACATGGCGCCGATCTTTTTCTCGCAGACCTGCCATCTCCTCGACTTCTGCTGCCTGATCCTCTTGTCCTCCCTCAGATCCAGGTGGATCAAGCCACCCCTGTGATCGGCCACCCAGATGCTCCTCTCGTCCAACGAAGGCGCTGGCGTGTCAGTGAAGGCGGAGGGATGGGTCGAAGGGGAGAGAACGTCAAAGACAGAGAGGAGGACATCCTCGTCTCCGGCCCAGACCTCGTCGCTCTTGCCGGTCGCAAGGGAGAAGTTCCGGATGGTGGAATCGTAACATGCCGAGAAGAGGCTGTCCGCCTTGCAAGGGTCGAACTTCAGCGATGTGACAGGGCTCCTTCCGTGGGCCTGGAGCGACCAGGATTTGCCTTCCGGGAAAGAGGCCTCTTGATCCTCCTCGTCCTCGACCTCACCCGGCTTGGATTCCATTTCGTTCGGAGCCGAGGCGTCCCAGACCCCTATTGTGCCCTCCTTGTCACCGACAAAGATCAGATCCTTTTCGGTGCTGGGGTGATACGCCATGCTGTAGACCCTCTTAGGTGTAACCTTTGCCGAGCTCCTCAAAGTCATTTTGTCCAGTATCTTGACCAGCTCCTTCCTTTCCCGGCTGGGTTCCGCCTCCTCCTCATCCTCCCTCTTGTCCTTGCCTTCGACGTAAGGGACTTGCGATTTCAATTCTACAGAAGCCACATCGCTGAGGACAGACTTCAAAGAGTGGATGGACTCGGCTTCCAGCTCCCCACCGGTGAGTTGGGAAAGATCGAACTGGCCATGCCTAGCCTTTTTGGCTGCTTCGGCTTCCATTCTGGCTTGTTCTGCCTCGGCCTGTCGCAGGGGGGCGGTGCCAGGA
The DNA here is from genome assembly GCA_003144235.1 of Violaceomyces palustris. Lineage (NCBI taxonomy): Eukaryota > Fungi > Basidiomycota > Ustilaginomycetes > Violaceomycetales > Violaceomycetaceae > Violaceomyces > Violaceomyces palustris. The sequence continues at coordinate 71,340 of KZ819691.1, read as the reverse complement.
AGAGAACGAAAAGGAGATCAATCAAACGTATCGAGACGAAACCGCGACACTTTCTCGACAGTAAGGACCGGCAAGGTAGATGGAAAAACGATAGGGTGGGGTAGGGAACCCACCTCGTACTTCCGTTTCAACGTCTCGCTGTCAGCCTCTTGACCTTGCAACCTGGCGCTGGACCTGGTGGGCATGATCCTCCTCGGTATCGGTTCCTGCTTCTTCCTAGCAACCGGCTTGGCCCTCTTCTTTGCCGCCCCGTTCTGAGGCTTGCCGCTAGGCGCGACCGGTGGACCTATGATCTTGGAGCCGTTAAGGACGCCAAGTTCCATCATGAGCTTCTCATTTTCCCTAATGTTCCTCAGCCTTTCCTCCTCGTAATCGGTGGTCTCCATCTTGTGTCTAGGTTATTTGTGCTTGCTCTAACTCTCCTCGAGAGGATGCTGCCGTCCGCCTCTTTTTGTTCTTGAAGAACCAAGTGGGGATCAGAGGATTGGGAGAAGAGAAGGGGGGGAGGGGCGTTCAGCTTGAGGTGGCGATGAGCGGAAAAGTGCGGGAAGGTGAGGGTAGCACAATCAGGATCAGAGCTGGGAAGGTTAAAGGGCAAAAAAAAAAAAAAAAAAAAAAAAAAGCCAAACAGGAGGGATGAAGCCGAAACCCGTTGGAAAGCGCTTTGACCTGAGTCGAAATTACGTTATCATCCAATCTTTTTCTAGTGCCGACTGTGGAGCAATAGGCGAAAACGCGATGCGTTTGATGAGCGCGTCGCGTAAACGATCGGCAATTCAAGAAAGCTCTCGTCAACACCATGTCGCTCCTTTAATAACGTATCTCTCTCTCTCCCTCACTCTCTCTCCCTCCCTCCCTCCCTCAACTCTTCCTCCCCAGCACCTCTGTTTCCGGCTGTGCTGGGATATCGCCCCTCGATCCCACACCTTCCCTCACCATCACTGCATGTCTGGCTCGGACTGTGGAAGGGACTCTGCGCTCTCCCAAGATTGATTTCCGTTTCGCACCCTGCCCTCCCTTCTGCCTTCGGTCTTCATCCTCACACTGCTCCACCCATTGAAAGGGTCGTAGGTTGATTCTCGACGAACTTGCTCTAGCTTCCTCTTCGCGTTGGAGAAAAAGATTGCAGGTATGAGACGTCAGATGAAGAAGGAGAAAAGGGGAGGGGGGAGGGTAAGATTAGCACCTCTTATGTGTGTGAAGCTATCAGACGCTGAGATCCACCTTGGATCGGGCATTCGCTTCATCACTTCTGGTTTCTTTTTTGATTGTAAAACTTTGCGATGTTTTCTTTCGCTCTGCTGAAAGACGAGATAAAAATGACAATGAGTGAGGGGGGTTGGGGTTACTTGCTTCGAGAAATGAAAAGAATACTGATACAAATGTGCGAGGTGATCTTTGAGCGGAAAGGGTGAGAACAACATAAAAACGTAGATGAAAATCGATAGGAAGTGGATGAGACAACCATGGTAAGCGGGGCAAGCCAGGTTGTTTGAAGAAGTAGATTGATATGGAAGGAGATGGAGAGAGAGAAAGAGAAAGAGCGGGAGAAACGACAAGATTGAAGAGTGGAAGGCATCGACGAGGGCCTTTGGATTGATTTGAAGTGGGAAAAAAGAGTTTGCTGAAGACCTCGTAACTCTTTAGACTTCTTCGTCTTGGTTTTCTTTTTCATTTTTCACCTTTTTATATTCCCTTTTTCCAATTGAATGTGACCGTATGCCCATGACATATGCTACCTGCTAGTGTTTTTTCTTGATTTTTTGAGGCTGTCCGGTCCAATAGGGCCGCCGAACGAACGATTTGATCGTATGGATTGCTTTGATGGTTGTTTGATTTTGAATTCAGAATGCCTTGGTCCACGCGTTGCCTTCATTGGACTCGACGCCCCCTGCCCAACTGAGGACCAACTTCAAAGCTGCCTTGGGAAGAGCCGGAAGAGTCAGGCCTTTCGTCATCGTCTAGTTCTAGTTCGACATCGTCAAACCCTGGATCCTCGTCGATCGCTTCGTGCCTTTGTGCTCGTACACGAGACCTCGAACGCGACTCCTCCAAGTCGCTGTCTCTATGACCGTATCCAGGCCAGGAAGGCTCGCAGTGTTTGTTGATCCACTGACGGACCGGCGACCTGCCACGATCGCGAGCTCTTCCGCGGCTACGTCCTCGCTCGTCACCCTCTGGCGATTCATCTCGACCCCCTCGGCTCACCAGGAGCGCGAGAGGGGAAGGTTTCTCTGAACGAGCCGTGTTGTTAGATGTAAATCCGTCGCGGCTTGCAGTTCTGGACCTATTCATGATTGAAATCGGACCCGAAGTCGGGGAAACAGGCGAGGGAGGAGACCTGTCTCGGTGGGAGATCGTTGAGCTTTCACGCCTGGCGGCTGCACGAGGTGGGCTTGGGCTGCGCGCGCGGGAAGTCGAGCTGCGTCCTCTGGCTTTCGATCGGCCTCGCTGAGGTGTCGACCTGGGGTTCTCTTCAACCCCCTGTTTGTCGTCGTTTTCTGGAATCGGTGTAGCAACGCCGCGGCCGCGACCCCTTCTGAGTGCAACAGGGTTCTTTTCATCTGAGGAGCTCTGAAGCTGGGTGAAGAAAAGGCTGGCAGCTGCGCTGTGGGAGTGTTTGTGCTTGGAGATGCGCTCTGCCCGTGGAGAAGCGAGCGAGGGGGAAGAACCTGATGATCGCATCGCATCAGATGACTTGCCGTTCTCCGTGGCGAAAATGTCCTGGTCGCCAGATTTGCTGGTAGATGCTCGGCACCTAAGAGTGGAGGAGGAAAGACATCATGTCATGTGAGCGTGTGTTCCTTTGGAAAGTTGATGAAAACAAAACTGCGCTCGAGAAACAACATGGAACAAAGTGAAAACGCACCTATCACAACCAGCTTGGAGAGCTAAGGAGGACAATGAACCTAATGACCCGAGCGGGCTTGGCGCTCTCATGGTCTTGCCTGCCGATGACGCGGCAGACTGGACTTGCGGTGGCGAGCGAGTGGCCGTGTTGTCTGAGACGCCCCTCTTCATGGGAAGGCCACCATAGAACGTCCTGGGACTGGTGAAGATGGAAGAGCTAAGCTTTTGACGAGGGCTTTGCCCGTTCGGAGCAGACTTGCGAGTGAGGGTTGCTTGCGCGTCCGGTTGGGCCAGCTTTGAGTTCGAGTTCCGTCGAGCGATGGCAGTGACCTTGGTCGTCGCTGTGATTGCAGGGGTGAAGAGGAGGGCGGGTTGGATGTTGGTGTTGCTTGGTCGTCTGGCGTACCACATGGGCGACTTTATGGCTTGGCCGTAAGCCTCGCTCTTGCGTCGAGTTGGTGCAGCCGATGATGGACTTCGGTCGAACAGGTACGATGAGGTTGGTATGCCTCGCGTAGCGTTGCTCTTCTTGAGAATGACAGTGCTGGCTGCAGCGACCGAAGGTGGTAACATCAGCTCGTTGGAATCCAGATCGCTAGACTCGTCCTCGGTCGCACCGTAAGCAGGTGAAGGAGTGCTAGGGTCGGTTCCAGTGCTACTAGCGAAAGCGCTAGTGCTTCCATTCGACTCCGAAATGGAGGAGAAGGTCGACTGAGAACTACTCCTCTTTTTGGTGTGGAGCCGGTGACTTCCGTCGCTTGATGCATTCGAGGCACCGCTCTGTCTTCCACGAGGGTTCGTCGGTAGGCTCCTCTGGAACGCCGTCAGAGCCGGTGAAGTCAGTGAGGTCGCTTTGAGCGGAACCGAGTATTGGGCGAGCACGCTAGGGGATGGTGGGCAAGGGTAGCGGAACTTTTCCGTCAGAGCAGCGTCAGAGTGACCCTTGAAGTGGTGAATCGACTTGACCGGTGAGGATCGCCTCTCGATCTCGTTCTCAAGAACCGGTTCGAGGCCTTCCGACGTCTTGCAAGCGTCCGCTTCCCTGCATTCCTTAGAGCAGAAAAGCTTGCCATTGGGGGCGTTGTGTCCGCAATTGGCGCAAAGGTCATCGCCTAGCCAGGACGTGAGCTCGTCAGCAGGTGTGACTCGCTGTTCGGCAACTTCACCTTCACGACGAGAGGACCTGAGGTGACCGAGTGTTCGCATGTAAACTTCCGCCATGATCGCTGATGGTGAGTGTGGAGAAAGTGCACAACGTCTGCCGCGATGGGCGATGGGACGAGGTGGGGCTTGGTGTCCTACTTGCAAAGGACGCTTATTAGCTGACCGTGCGCCTTAGGTCGAATGAGCTAGGCGACGGGAGGAGGGTTGAGAACTGTCGCGAAGTGATTGCTTTCTCGTCAATGAGAGGAGAGGTGGTGGTGGTGGTGGTGGTGGTGGAAGAAATTGATGAAGGAAGTGTCGGAGCGTATTGGGGGATCGGGTGAAGAGATTGCTTGCGCCCAGAGAGTTAGGTAGATATACCAAAAGCTAGATGTATGCCGGCCTGGATGATCAATGTCTTCGGGAAGGTGGGTTTGACTGGTAGGGTGTTGGAGCGTTGGATAGTAGTGGTGGTACTACTGCAGGAAGCTTGTAGGAAGGATGGACTTGTTGATGACGAGAGAAGAGGGGGGGAAGATGAATGGAAGGAAGGGAGAAAGGTGTAAGGAAGGCTTGCCCTATATTGTGCGCTCAGAAAGAGGGGAGGGGAGGGGGGGAAGAGAGAATAATACCAACTTATTGCAATAACCAGTCTTGATGGTGTGTGTTGTGAGGCAGGGAATGGTGGTAATCACGACTAGGATGGAGAAGATGTCACAAAGAAAAGTTGGAAATGAATACAAACCCAGGCAGGAGCCGGTAAGAGACGCAGGGCTAAGCAGAGTTAGCCATAGCCCATGAAAATTGTGAGTCGACGACAAAAATGAAACCAGAAAAGTTTTTAAGCACGAGAAAAATTCAAACAGAATATTTGGGGGGAGGGAAGGGGGTAACAGGGCGGAAAAGGTGATGAGGCGAAAGCGGTTATGCTCGAGATCCCAGCTCAGGCTGTGAAGAGGTTCCGAGGGTTCCGCGTTGTGTGACTCTTCTGGGATCGATACACACATTGACACTCACGTTGGCGATTGACTCAGTCAGAGTCACAGTTGTGAGAGTGAGTGTGATTCAAGCTGTCTGTGTGACTCTCATCGTGAATGTTGATGCTCATTCGTTTTATTCCGAAGTTGTTGTTCTTAATTACCTTTATTGTTTGGACAAAGGAAACAGGTTTCGGACTCGCCTTGTTTAACTTTGGAGGTGATGCCACCCAAGGCCGAGATGAGTACAGCTTGGGTCATACGGCTTCTTCAAAAACGTGATTGATTCTCCTCCAACGAGGGGTTGGGTTGACAGAACGAGGCACGGCACGCACGAAGCCTAATGTGACTGTGAGTTGTAGCGGTCAAGGGAAAAAGGGTTACCGTTACGGTCACGTTAAAGTCATAGTCAAGGTAAAGGAGTCACAGTCACCTACAAGTAACGTACACAACGAGAGGAAGCAACTTCTGCAAGATCGGAAAATCAGGGGTTCTCACTTTCATCAACCAAATTCGATCGCGATAGACAATTGTGATATGCGATAGTTTTTTAAAAGGCTGTTCACGATTTCAAAAAAATACACAAAAAAAACACACACACACACGCACTCGCACACCTGGCACGTTGGAGCCATGATGGCCGATGGATCAAAGGGCATGCTCTACCTTGAGTTTTCTCACTCATAATTCGATCCTCGAGTGAGATGCAAGCAAGGAGATAAGGAAAAGAGAAGGAAGAAGAAAGAGAAGAAAAGAAGAAAACTAGGTGAAGGTGAAGTACGAGTCAGTGCCAATACGTTCGTGTGCAACAGCCCATGTTCAGGCAGAGTTAGGGCCAGAGTCAAAGTCAGAGTCAGAGTCAGAGTCAGAGTCAGAGTCACAGAGTGAGAAAGAGACCGAATAGGAGATCGCGAGAAGGTGGGCCACATACACCAGAATCCGACCTCTTCTAGTTGATGGAATCACGAATGACACCCCGAATTAGGTGAGGCTATGGCGTATGCCGAGGGAAAAGGAAAAGGGGGCAAGGGGTCGAAGAATAACATAAATATTCTGGAATCAAAAATGATTTTCTATCCCTCTCTCACCAGACTTGAATTTTTCAATTGATCCCTTTTCGGCTTCTTCTCCCACCTGGAAGTGGTTGGGTGGAGGGTTCGGCGGGTGACTTCCTCCGTGCACCTGATTCCAAGCTTTCATTGGCGATCGGGGGCGGCCTCCGTGAGGTGAGGTGATGGAACAAGGGTCGTTGGTATGCGTCCAGAATACAGGAACGTGCAGGCATGACGGCAGAGGAGAGGCGATGAGATCACGGATCGAAAGTAGGGGGATGACGGCAAAAGACTCGAGTTGGAGCTAGAGCAGCAAGTGACCGAATGGAGGATCGACTTCTATTCTTGCGAATCGCAGGTACAGGTGTGGTTCGAATTTAGCCAAAGTATAGAGATCCTAGTTCGAAAAGAATATGGAGGTATAAACTGATAATCGAAACCAAAAAGGGTAAAAAGGTTTAATGTTGTTAGTCCTAAATCCATCCTTACATTATGGTAAGATTCTGCTTTCACCTAAGCGGTCACGGTAAGATTTCCTTCTCGTGGTTTTAGACCTATGACCGAAGGACATGACAGTCACAGTCATAGTGAGTGTACCCTACGATTTCCACTAGCAACTGCTGCTTTGAGGGGTTGCAAGGACCGAAAATGTTGACTCTTTTGCAACACAACTCCTGAGAGGTGTCGACGCTCAAGGTTCGAGTTGAGAACGTGATCCGAAGTGAAGGAAACCGGAGGGGGACATGAACCCGCAGGCCTTCTTAGAATCATGAATGCATCTGTAAGTGTGTAGGTAAAAGAGCGGGATTCGAGATGGTGAATTAGTGAATGAACATTAAAGGTTGTAACTCGCTCGGGTTAGGAAGAGGATCGAAGAACCTGGAAGAGTAAGTCAGAAAAAGAAGAAGGAAGAACACAAAGGGGAGCCAGAGTCAGAAGCTTTCTTGAACGGTCGGTGTCAGGATTGACGTGATCAACTACTAAAGTTGGCTCTATTTCGAATTATTATTAGTATTGTTTTCTCGAACCCTTTCATGGAGAAGGTTCTCTTAGAAAGTTATGGAAAGGGTTTTTTTTTGGCTGAGGCTCTCCGGCATAAGAAGATGGATTCTCGACTATGGGAGGTTGCCTTACTTTTAAATGTTTGGGGTTGTAACTCTAAATTGTAAGAATTTTCACTAAAACCCCGATGTGAAGGTGATTTGGCTATGTCACACAGGGATTGGGGCACGGAGCCTTCGGCGCCTTTCTTAAGGCTTCACATGTACAGATACGGTTTATGTGGTTCTCCTAGGTCATGCAGTCGCTGAAGTCAGAATAAATAAATAAAAGAATATAGACCTTTTTGTATTAAAGCACAATTTAGAGAAGCTTGAGCACGCAAGAGGAGGTAGAAGTACCGAACCCTGTAATAAGGGAAAGAGGAAAGGACCGAACGGATGATTAACTTCTAATTAATGGTTTCCACTAAAGGGCCTAGAGTTGGCTTTGAAAGTTTTCCTCTTTCAAAGTTTTCCTTAAAATATTATTTCTGAGGATTAGGTGCTTTGAAGTCACCGTCCCACACTTAAACTCATACTTAAGCTAAAGTCTAACGTTGACTCAGTAGGCAGCCAGGTGAGCCTCGACTCTCCTAGCCCAAATCCGCTCCGTTACAGGAATCAGGGGGCAGGACTCCGGAACGGTAGCCCGTGACTCGAATTCGGGCCAGGATCGACGTCGAGGCGGCCACTTCGCGATCACGATTCCGAATTTGCAAGCTCTCCCTTCCACCTTGCCTTCCTTCCCTTCAGCGAACAAGCATCTTAGTTTCAACATGAGATGCCCAAATCACGAACAATTTTTCATGTCGAACACAGCCGCGAGGGAAGCGGGATGAAAGCGGGAGCACCCGTCCTCCCCACCTTTCGCGGGCCCATTTTCGGGGGTTGGCGGGGGGGCGGCATGAATGGCGCTGTAGAATTGGAGTACATGAGGGTTGGGGAATACTGTATTGCTTTTCTTGATTTCTATGTGACATTGCTATAGAAAAAGTAAGGTAATGGTAAGGATTACGAATGTTAAAGTATGGAGGAGTCACGGGCCTGGTGAAGAAAATTATGGAGGTCCTTGAAGGTCCTGGGGTTGGACCCCACTCTGATCACTCAAACTCAGACTGTTTCACCCTTTTCTGCTGCCTCTTCATCATACCTTCTCATAATCGTGGACAAAACTCAACAATCACGAATAAAGCCTGAAGGCCAGTCTGGCTTTTTTCGAAGGCGAATCCAGAATGGCAGTGGAAAAAACTTGGAGAGTGTTCTGGCATGTCTCTGCACGGGAGACTAGGACCATGCGCCAGGCTTCATCTGTTCCATAAGGAACGTGAAGATAGACTGGATCATGACTTATATGGAGTTAATCTGCTAGATCCCAATACTCAACACTGTGACTGAAAGTAAAGAAGGGCCGGAAACCAAACAAAACTAAATATCCACTGACTGTAGCAAGGACGTTGGATTAGCGCGCTGGAGCCCTCAGGATGGCTCGAAACAAGTCTAATCTGCCATGGGTTTGGTGATCCATGTCGCTCTTCTCCCGAGACAAGAAGGCGTTGCCCCCTCCCTCCACGGGGGGCCGCTTCTTGGGGATGATGTGCTCTCCGAAAGAACTTGGTCTTGTTTGGATGCGATTCACGATAAGGCTAGTCGAGGTCTCGCTCGATTCCCGAACATTTATTCCTGCTACTTGCAGTATAATACTCTTTGTTGTAAAGGAGAAAGGGCTGCATATCACGATTTTAGTAAGAGTTCATCTGCGATCCATGCTTGTGCCTGCCGGATTTCTTCTTGGCTTGCATGAAAAGGTAGGGGAAGAAGAGAAAGAATTCATGCAGTTTCCCCAAACCCCCCGCGCAGCCAGATGGGTCTTGAAAGTCTGGGGTTGATCTTCGCAGATGATACCTGCCCTGCAACATCATCTCCCAACCTCATCAGGGACGAAGCGTTCTTCGTCTAATCAAAGGGTGCCAGCGTCAGGTTTCTCGTACCAGGCCAGATAGAACCGACGGGGATGAGGGGGGAAAGCGGAATCGTTTGTCGCCAGGTCCCTCTCCCCATGTAATCAAAAAAGAGGCAAATTCTGCTTACACGCCAGCCTGCCAGCATGTCATCTATACCTTCGGGGCTGGAAAAGAAGAAAAGAACCGGAAAGAGGGGCAAGATGAACGATTGGGGAAGGAAGGAATGGTTAGAAACTGTGTATAACCCCCCCCCCACCACCACCACCACCACCACGCACACACTGCACTGTACACACATTTCTCCCACCATTGTACGAGTGGGTGGACACGAGCGTGCGAACTCACGCATGAGAAGTCTCAGCTTTCCTTTCCCGCGCCTTTCTTGTCACCTCTAGCAGAAAGGGGCGGAGGGCATAGAGCGAGTCCAAAGCCTCAATGCCAGCCTGTCACGGAGCTTCTGCTTGGGCATGCCTCGTCACGGAATCAAGGCACGATGCGGAATAATTGGGAGGACGATAATCGTTGCTCAAGAAGAAAGGGAGCAACGCTTGCTTGAGAAGAAAGGGGGAGGAGCCCATGTAGGTGGATACTGCGTGTGATAATTAGACTCTACCTTAAGTATGTAGTAATCAACATACACACATGCGTATGTTGTATGTGTGCATACAGTATGTCCAGAACACTCGGAATGTGTACGAGCTCCGTACATAATGACAGAAGGTCAGGGGATGGGGTACATGTACTTCAAACTTGGATGAGTGGAGGGAACGGGTCCCTGAAGCTTCCTTCTTCCACTCCCAACATTTGGCACATGAGAGATGCAACCAGCTTGAGGTTGGTTGCAAGATCTACTCGGAGTTCGCCCTCCCCTTGCCCCTTCTCCTCACTGCCCTACCCTGCCACGTCTGTCACCAAATCAGAGAGCCTTTTGACCACATTTTTCCCCATTGGGTTCGGAATTGACTTTGCCGCTTTCCTTTGCATCGGTCTTGAAGCTCGGATTGGTTCGTAGGCAGGCAGTATCTCTCGACTGGCAAGGGTGGTGAGGAAGAAGCGAACACCTCCATCGGAGCGAAGAAAGGGAGGAGGGGGCTGGTTAACCCTCGCTCGACTCCGAAGGTTCTCCATCTTTCGCGTCACGCGCCCCGCATGCGAGCGAAGAACGAACCCAAGCTGCATGAGGTGGGATTTTCGAGTGCCAGCAATCACGGTGTGTTTTTTTTTAAAAAAAAGTTGAGTTTCTTCTCAAAAGAAGGTAGAAAGTGAAGAAAAAGACTCTAGAAAAGGAAGAGGAGAGATATAAGAGAGCAGTTGTTTTCTACTGCTTGCTTTATCAACCAATCATGAATATACACCCACAACTCTGACTTGTAACCACCAAAGGATTTCGGGTTTCATGCTTCATAAAGTCAGTCCCGTAGAGGCGAGTCTCGAGGAAGAAACTCAGAATGCACTCGAGACTCGACTGGCCCAAAACTCATATTAAGTTTCTTGCGTGCGAAAGGAACCCCAGATCCTCTACAATATGTGGAGCTCATTCATGTCTTGAGCATTCAGTCTTTCCACCCTTTCTCATCTCCACGGCTCAAACGGCGAAAAAAAAAACCCTTTCTGAAGTGCTTGCCAGTCGGGACCCCCAAGGCCCCGATCGGATTGCGGCCACTTTTAAACAACCACTTCTATTTTTGGCACTTTCTGGTTCTTCCATCACCTTCCTTTGCCCCTCCGACCGACTAGGAAAAGTAGTACACACTGAACATGGCAGCCAAATGCAGGAAGAAAGGGAGAAGAAGTTCCCCTCTGCCCTAACAACCAAACCCTATGCCCTTCGTTTCGAACTGGAGTTGTAAGAAGAAACTTTAAGGTGAAAGAAAGGTCAGCGAGCGAGAAGCAAACCAGAACCTTCCTCAACCCAACGTTGCGTGATCCTTTCCTTACATGACTAGTATCTCACGCACATGCCTCGGGGGCCAAGGCTTGATCGATTGTGCAAGTAGCGTGGCCCCTCATTTCCCATCAAGAGTGTTTACTCTCGCTCTCCCCCTGTTTAGTAGTTGTCTGTCGGATTCCCCTCTGGTAGGATTCGAACGAAAAACGTGATTCCAAGAGCGGCGGGTGTGCGCCGTCGCCTCTCTCCTGGCTTGGCTTCAAACCCGGGCTGAGTCGGATGGTTTGCTACATGGTAAGCGAATGGGAAACGCCACGTCGCCGTTCCCATGAAAACGTGCCCGTTGCGATCGGGGGAATCGGCTTTGGCATAGCTGTCCGTAGGATCACAAGACGGAAATCGGGAGTTTCGTAGGTATTCCCAACCTTCAACCCCCCTCTTTCTTCGTTCGATCGGAGAGGGACAGCGTTTGATCTCCTTTCACTGACCTTTGAGTAGAGGGAAGGCGATTCCTCGCCCCGTGGGGATACTCACCTTTACTTCGAAACCTTTACACCTTGAAACCCCTCTTCCCATACTCGACCATTGAAGCATTGAAGGAGGATCGATGCATATTCATTTGGTTGACTTGCTTTCCTTCTTCATCAGACTGGCACGTTGCACCCGATCGGATCGAGGGTTTTCTTGATTGGCACGATCTCTCAAACGCGCGCCAACCCGTGCGGTTCCTTCTATCTCAGGTGCCAAAACTGACTGGCAAAAAGATCGCGAGGGAGTGCAGCGGTCAGGGTGGGCGGGCTCTTCACCGCACGTTCATAATCCATCCGCTTTGAAGCGCTGCCACCCCACTCTGCAAGCTGAGAACCTACAGGGGACCGGGGGGGGGGGGGATTTCAGCTTTCGACAGGTGTAAGGGTCAGGTCCGGTCAGGGGGGAGGCTCCTTGAATTTTCAAAGAGGCCGATCATCATGGAAGCAGATCGAACTGGGGATAAATTTTGGTTTTTTTTTTGTTTTTTTTTTCCGTCGTGGAGGGTCGATCTTTCAGGATCGTAGGGACGTGCAAACACCGAAGTAGGTTTAAATTGGCGAAGGGTCAGCAATTCTTCCTTTCAGCCACCCGCGACTGTCTGGCCAGTGAGTGGCCTAACTGTAAGCTCGAGCTCAAGGTTTGGGTTGGAATGACCCCCAACCGCCAAGATCACGTCGAAGGCCTTGCAGGCTGCATTTTCTGCGAGAGAGAGAGAGTGTGCACTGTTCATGACTTCGCGTATGTGACTGTCGATCCTGGACAAAGAATTTTTTTTTTTTTGGAGTCGGATGAAAGGAACACGTAGGAGGGCGTCTAGAAGGAGAGGGCAAAGTCAGAGACCCTTCGTTTGGAGAAGGAACCTGTCAAGATGACTGTGACCAACAAAGCAAAAAAAGAGAAAGAAAGAAAGAAAGAAAGAAAGAAAGAAGAAGGAGAAGAAGTTAAAGAAGAAGAAGAAAGCTTAGGTGATTCCGGACCCTTTCTCAATGTCGGCCGGAAAAAGATGGAAAAGTAGGCCCCGATGGTTGCGAAGGAAGTCAAAGTCGGAGTGAAGGTGAGAAGGGAGGTGGTTCAGATTGTCTAATTTTTCTGCTCTTCCACTTTCACAAGTAGTTTCGATCCTAATCCAGAGAGTGGACGAAGATGTCATCGCCAAGGTAATGAAGAGAGAGCACGATCTGGAAGAAAAAAAGCAAAAGCCGATTCTGTTTGTTTTTCTTTCAACTTTTTTTTCTTTCGAAAAAGCTTCCGAATGATCCCTTGGCGGAGTGGGTGATGAACGTAATCCTTTTTTTCTCATTCCATTTTACCGGACTACCCATGAACTCTTTCGTGTCACTAGCCCTCATTTCAGCAAGTCAGAGGACGTCATGATCGTGAAAGAAACAAAGGTTGAAAGCCGAGAAACATAGGATGGAACGAACCAAGTGCTAGGATATGAAAGCTGGCCTTCTCCGAGCGAGTGGTATCACCCTCTAGTTCGCTCCCTTATTCCAGGAAAGAGGATGAACATGTGATTGTGAGTACACAACTGTGAATGGTAGGTGGAGTCGAACATTGAAAGGGGGTTGGACGGCCCCTAGCGGCTTAAGGAACCCCATATCCGGAGGGCCTCGGGAATCCTGAACACGGATGAATGGTCGCCATCCGCACTCACCTTCCTCAGCTCTCCCATTCACAGCCACGGATTCATATGCAGAGAGAGCCGAAAGGTTCATTAGAAGTGCAGTAGATGGAGGATCTAAATCTACTGTTGACTAAATGGATTGTTGACGACCATGGAGGAAAGATCGGAATCCCCACAACGACGATGAGGGGCCAGTCTGACTCACGAGTGACAACCTTGGCTTCTTTTCGAAAAAGGTGAATTTCATTTTACGTTCAGGCTCGGCGAGGAGGTAGAGATGCTTTTTTATATTAGCTTTGCTATTTTTCATTTTATTTTTTCTGCTTGCCAGCCTTGTCGATCGCCTTGTTGCCTAATTGAACTTCTTGAATTCAAATTTTTCATCAATGCAAGATGCCATAAGTCGGACCCTGGAAAAAGGAGTTGATGATTAATTGCACCCATGGCAGTGTTTACCTCGGATCTGACGCGTGTTCGCGGCAAAAGGTGGTCTGCCGAGGAATGACGTGAGGATCGCGTAAAGTGGATATGATATATAATAATGAACAACAAGTTCTTGAAACTTTATGTCAGTGTGTTTCTTTTCGTATTTTTTTTCCCTAACCCGCCAACCTCACTCGGCGCTATGTTGCGTGATCACTTGTGACTCTTTGGGGGGAGCCCTTCCTTCCGCCTCGATCCTTTATGGTAGACATCTGAACACATTTGCAGCAGCTGACTCGGCAAATCGCAGACCCTCACCCCTCGATCATTGCCAACTGACACACACCTACGCCAAGGGCAACAAACAGAGTGATATGTACAACGTGTGGATGCAGAGAAAGGAAAGCAGCCGATCTCTGTTCAAGATCGTCTCAAGGTGCTCCATGGCTCCTGAAGTCGATCGGAAATGGCTCTCAGAGTCTTACCCCATTCGAATACATGTTGCCTTTGCAATGCACATAGAATCACCAATATCTCTTAAGAAAAGAAAGGGAAAACTCGGAGGATTGAATCACGGGTCCAAAAAACAAAACCTCGCGATGAATCGCTTTCCCCCACACCCTTTTCTTTCATCATCCACCCGCCTTCATCGCTTGAATCTGTCTGCAGATGGGCCCGAAGCCGTTGTGTCCATCCCTCCTTTTCCTTACAGCGGACCCCAATCCTCCATCCCCATTCTACCACCGCCACCACCACCACCGATTGTGAATCACGGGATGAAGTAAGGCAAGTTCAAAAATGTTTGTGAAACACAAGATCTGGAAGAGGGAGGGAAGAAAATAGAAAAGTGGAAAAAAAAGAAAAAGAAAGAAGAAAGGGCAAAGCAAAGACACGCGAAGTGGAGGTTGAATGAGCGAAGGAGACTGAAGCGGCTCAGAAGCAGATCGAACCTCACACCATCACCCATCACAACAACAATGCCAAGCAAGCCAGCGAAAAGCGTGCCATACTTCGCCCCTCATCGATTGCACGCTACGAAAAAATGATGAAATGTCCCTGCCCGAAAAGGTCCGAACTGCTTTCAAAAAACCAATCATTTTTTTCCACCCAAATCGGTTGCTCATGCGAGAGGGGATTCGGCGACCCTTGAGGTAAGTATGGGCCCTTTGCAAAGTTGTGTGGCATGATGAGATATGCCGGCTTCTTTCATTTTCTTCCTTTTTTTTCTTTCCTCGTTTACGTTTTCATTTCCTTGTTTCTCGCATCAAATCGCGCGAAGGGTGGGCAAGAGGTATGCAAGAGGTGCGCAAGAGGAACTAACATGTCCATGCCGAAGGAGGGCAACGTTGCATAGCAATAGCAAGTCATGGTGGCATGTGATGGTGGATGATGGAAACGACAAAGCAGAGCACAATTCCAGCCGTCGAAGTTTGCCGTGCTCAGGCTCAAACTCCTCTCCCACAACCAAAACGGTGACCGTCACTCTTTTCTCCTTTTTTTCGAGTCATCAATGATCAGAATCTAGAAAGGAACAAGACTTTCCGTTCCGAGGGCTGAGTCTTGGCCGAAATCGCGTGAAGCGCGCGGATCTGATAACGATCACCTTCACGGAGGCTCGTGATTTTGGATTGTTCCCACATACCTCCTCTTTCATGATTTCGATGGAACCCTACAGGTTAACTCCATTGCGAGCTTGAAGCACGATCTCACGCCTTTGAGTTGTGTGCCAGCTTCGACAGCCTATCTTTCCAATTTCGCTCCCATTACCTTCACCAGCTCTCCTTTCCATTTTTTCTTATCATCAAAGTAGACTTTTTTCTCTTTTCCTAGCTTGCCACAACTGGATACCCGTAAAGTCCTCCTTTTCCGCAAACAAGTGCCAGCGCAAGCCGTTCTCCAACCCCGTCTTGCATTCCAAAACTTGAAAGAAGATAGAGTCGGAGAGAAAGAGAAAGGCGAAAAAAGTGAGGAGGCGAAGAGAGCGATCCACTCTGGGTCCCGGGCATTTTATGAATCCGGAAGCCGAGTGCAAGAACGTACACTCTAATGTATCTCTAACATCGTCCCTCAAAAATCTCCCCCCCTCCCCCAACCCCTCTAAACCTGATCAACTCTCCCGTCCCTCCTCAAGCTTTTCACTCGTTACCCACATTCTTACTCAGAACGAACGAGCTCAAGTTGGCAGAACGTGGGGAAGCATGAAGCCCTTTAACCGGTCTGATTCGGCTTCAGAGCAAGGAGGCAGCAAAGAGTAGCCATGAGCTGGTTCGGGTATGAAAAGACTGACATCGCCGCGCAACCGTAAGATTGAGGAATGGAGCTCAGGCCTTCTTCGTCTCCTCAGAGCTCCATCATCGTTCTTTTCTTTCGTTTTTTTTTTTCTTTCATTACTTTCCTTTCTCTCTCAGCCACCTCTTCGCTCCTTCGATCCACCCCTTCTCTGATGCACTGGCAGACTTGAAGTCATCAGCCACTCAAAGCAGATGCGAACAAGAACTCAAAAGCAGGTCGTCAGATTTCTTTACGGATTGCCAAGCTCATCTGGACGAATCCAAGGCTTCAATCTGCTGCGCGTCGGTGGGAATATGGTCAAGCGTGTGCACCTTCCTGCTTGATCCATACACGTCTGCATGCTGTGTGAACAAAGCAGTCGGAACATGAGGTGCTCTCCGCGCACTACACTATTGAAGATCAGCAACTCGACCTTGATCGTGTACGGGGCCAGAACAAGAGATCGGGTGCGCCAAACTTAGTAAGTAGCGCTCGTTGAGCTGAAGGAAGGAAGAAGACACATTTCCCATGACTTTTTTCAATGTCCACAGCTCACTTGTAGCCACTTCCACGATTGGTTGTACGGAGAAGGTGCAGAGTAGCGGACGAGGAAGCGAAGCGATGGCTCAGCATGTATGCACACAGTGTGTCCCCAGCTTATTCCACAAAGAGGTCTACAACAGAGACTTCTCCCCAACGGCTCGAGAATACTGCCGCTGTTCTCCTTTCCGGAAGAAAGCGAGGCTGGTCGAAGCAAACGACGGTTCTCATTGAATCGCCAAATGTGAGAACGAGTTGAGCGATGCGATCCGGAGGAAGCGGAAGAGCCACCAGTTGGATGGTTTCTCCCTCCCACTGCTGATGACCACTCAATCATTGGCCTTCCGGGAAAGCTTGCAGTCTATGTAGAAGAGCTAGCCGGCCACGTCGTGCCTGCATGCGATCGAGCAGAAAGACGTGCAAGCCGCCTCGCGAGAGCGGATTACCCCGCAAAAGTTTGATGCGGACAAACCTCGCATCGCTCTTGGCTCCGTTTCTCGATTGTTTTTACAACTGACTGAACACATGCACTGAACGATATACCCCACAAAACGAAGATTTCTCCCCCTTTCCACCCGAAAAGAGGGGAAAAGGAGTTGGGATCCTGATTGGGTTAAAGAGGAACCCCACCCTCCCCCTCCCCCCAAAACATTTGCCGGCCGACTTTTCTTGCCACCACCCCGCTCTTCGGGTTGGGACTAGGTCAGGAAAGTGATTCCTCAGCGACTTCACCTTTGCTACTCGCCTTCTGTGCAACTCTCTGTTTACCTTTGAAGACGACGCTAGCTCTCTGATTTGGATCTTGGCGAAATCGGCTCCAACGAAATCCAATGAAACCGAACACCCAAGAACATCAACAGGAAGTTTTGATCGTGGACCACACGAGTCTTTCACTGCGTGCATTTTTTCTTCGAAGGCCCGTCTTTCGCCCTCATGATTTCTTACCCCTCTCCCCTTGCCCCTTGCCCCTTTCCCCCTTTCCCCCTTCCCCCTTCCCGCCCCCTTTCGACTCCCTTTTCCGGATCCAAAGTATGTTTCGCCAACACCTCCTCTCTCCCTTCCTCTTGAATTCAGAGACAAAGAGAATCCAAAGGTGGTCTCACCTTAATCCTTAGCCCTAAAGAGATCGCTAGGCCTGATGTTGTACGGAGGTCTCAATCGATGCGAGATGTTCTACCCAAGAAACGACAAGTCAAAGAGCCAAGGAGTTCATGTAAGCTCCTGCACATCACTTGAAGCGCTCCTAGGGGAAGCACAGAGAGAGCGAGTCACAGTAACCGTGTCTCGTGAACCAGACCACCGACTTCTATTTCCCTGCACCACACCACCCCACCCCGGTCTTCTCCCTTGCGTGATGTCACCAATTTGGATTCTGCCGTTGTAATCTCCGAAATTGACCTTCTTACCTGAACCATACAGACCCCAGAGAGGCTTGGAAAGACATGTGTGAGAGAGAGAGAGAGAGAGAGAGAGAGAGAGAGAGAGAAAACATGGGGTCTCACACAGGCTTCCACCCTCGCAGCTTCTACTTTCTAGACGTGTGGTGAGAAAGGGACTCATAGCGCGAAAGGGCGACGTTTTTCGTCCCCGTCGCCGCCTTTGTCGCCTTCCCTGATTTCGCTCGGAGTCTCTCCATCTCACCTGCGCCAACTCAGAAGCCAAAATCCCAAAACCAACGATGTCAGGGTCTACGAGCTTCTCCGCCCACCTGGTCTATGGTGTTGACCCACGCTTCTCGTGAAATCGAACAAGCAGCAGAGAAGCTCGATGGATTTTCTCCTTTTTGTACTCAGTTTACGTCTTTGATTTCGCAAGCATCTCAATATTCACCTTTGGCCCTAGCAATCGTGACATCACATGACCCCATGCCATGTTAGCCCCCCCACCCCCCTTTCTCTCTCTCTCTGTGTTCCCCTTCCGGCTTGATGGCTTTCGAGTTACCCGCAACGGCTTTCTCTTGGTATGATTATACCCTCTCACCAGGCTGGTTTCACCCCTTTTGCTTGTTGGTGGTTTTAATCATACACGTATTTCTTCTCTTTTCTTTTGCGGGTAGCTGTTCCATCCCTCTACCAACGTCCAACTTGAAACACCCCCCCCCCCCCCTCCCCTCCCCCTTCTCACCCAAACCCGTGATCACAAGGAGGCAGAGACTTTCTCTACCTCTTCCAAGTTTGGACGAACGTAACCGAACTGATTCTTTCGCTTGCGCGGTGGGAGGGTGACCAAAATGAAAAGAGG
This sequence comes from Violaceomyces palustris, assembly GCA_003144235.1. Classification (NCBI taxonomy): domain Eukaryota; kingdom Fungi; phylum Basidiomycota; class Ustilaginomycetes; order Violaceomycetales; family Violaceomycetaceae; genus Violaceomyces; species Violaceomyces palustris. Next base: position 52,796 of record KZ819691.1, on the reverse strand, counting down.
GAGGGTGGGTTGATGGAACACTTAAAGTGCGCCACCTTTTTACCCCCTTGAAGCCCCCGCTTTAAGTCCGTGGAGAACCCCTTGCATATCATTTCCCCCTCGGCTAGCCATGCCTTATAAGCTTCTCCTCGTCGGTATTGTTGGGCTTGTTTTATTCATTTATTTGTGTAAAAAGCCACTCTTCCTTTCGTAGGATCCGACCTTTGTTTGATCTACCTGGGAAGGGGAATTGGAGTCGCTTTAGGATTATCCACACCCTGCCTTTGACATGGCCCTCTGGAAACCTCTCCCCCTTCCTTTCTCAACGAAGATGTCAGAGCCAACGGATGGAGGTTCAAGGCGAAAGTGGAGGGGGAAAATTAGGGAAAAAAAAGAGAAAACAAAAGGGAGAAGCGAGTTCCTGGAAACCCCATCCCCTTCTTCGAAGCGGTAAAGTACTCTATCTATGTACGAAAATGAAAAGGAGAAAGGATCCAATCATCTTCAAAGGAATCTAGAGGTTCATCTGCACCGTCCGAGAAGGAGGAGGTGGCTTGGGTGGTCACGAGCCCGCTGGTCGGCTTTAAAGAAAAGAAAAAAAAAAGGGAGGGGAGAAAGGAAGGTTGAGGGACAGGGCCCGTCACAATCTTTGCGAGGAGCTACCTCTGGAAATTTGAAAGATAGAATGGGATGAGGGCCTTCCCAAAGTGCTGGGAGGGAGTGGAGTGATGCAGGTGTACATGGCCACATTTGACTTGGAATCATGAACAAAGAAGGTAGGGACAGAGGATCCCATCGGTGAGGAGGGAATCAGGCCACTCATCTTACAGGCTTTGTCATTCCTACGGTCAGAACCGCTCCATTTGCGTACCTCCTGCCGGCTTGGTCCCATTCTTCATCACTTGCTCAGGGCATATGTCTATCGTGGACGAGATCGGGTGTCGCTACGAACCAAAATGACTGCGGCTAATGCCGTTATCAAATATGGTCCGAATCTCTTGTCAACGAGAGGAGCCCTATCGGGCATCTTCCCCCCACACCGCGCGTTTCTCCCGAAGTCAAAAGAGGAGTCTGGGAAGAGATGGTAATGCTTTCGCGATGAAATGGGAATGAATGGATTTCGGGGAGAGGAGCAGGCTTGAGGACTTGATGTGAAAAGGTAAGCTGAGCTCTGGACTTCCCAGTCCCTACTTGCTCGGTTTGAGTCCGCCGACGCAGGCCACAGTCAATTGAGAGCATCCAGAGGAAAGAGGCGGAAGTTCGGGTCTAGTTGTCATCTCTTTAGAAAGTGTTTCTTCTCTCAAATCGTCCATCCTCGTCCAGAGAGAAGCTTGGAGTAGCGCGTGGATCAACCAGCAGCCGGAATTCTGGCACGCAGCGCAGGCACTGGGAATGAAGGAAATGGTTTGCCGTTGTAGAAGGCGGACAGGCTCGCAGGAAGTGCACCAGCCTGACCAGCACTACGCACGATCAGGTCCGGGAGATCAGTTGGTAGCGAGCAGCACGATGGGTGTGGCTCAGATTCGGACTGAAGAGATCACCTCACGGGCCATATGCAGGGGCGAGCTTTCCTCGAATGTCAACCGCAAGATCTGGTGGAATTTGTTCCCAAGAGCTTCTCCAAGCCTATTTGATTCAGCTTTCTGTAAAATTGACTGTCCAGTGAATTTCGTGACCCAGACGCAAAAGGAGGGGCCCCTGTATGCGCTTTTCTGCCGTTCTGCCGGGACGAGGAGAGGCGGTTTCGAAGATCCTTCAAAGGCTAGTCAGAACCACAAAGACCGGTAAGGATCCCAAGGATCGAAGGTGAGGGTTAGCACGGGGCAAGAAATAATGTGGTCAGATCCCTCTTGGAAAACATTGCAGGTACAGGTGGCCTCGAACTTTTTGGCGAAGCGGGGTGGTTTGTGACAGGCTGGTGAACCTCAGATGGAACCTTGTTACGAATTCTGGTTTCCGTTCCTCGTCAAACCCATTCGACTTTGAGAATGGTCAACAGAAGTGTTGAAGAGATGATCGTTCCAATGGCTGATGGTCAAAGGTGGTTCTCTGAGGATGGCATTTATCCTTGGTCGACTCAGCGACAACAAAGTTTGCGATGAGGAGAGGGTGGATGGCACACTACCAAGAGGTGGTGAGGCAAGAGACGACGGCAAGGCCCGTATCACGTGACTCGAAGAAGCTAAAGTGGAGGGCAAGGCGCAAGGGAAGAAGAAAAGGGAGATCAAGGGTCGAGAGAAAAGACCAACCAAGAGTTGGTGAGTGCCAAGTCGCACGGAGACCCTTGGCTCAGCATTCTTGTCAACACCTTCAAACTCTTTCCCCTTCCTGACCTGGAGAAACCTGTTTCTTTGGACTCAGTCATTACCCAAACTCAGCCGATCGTACGGAAGTAGGCTCTGATTTCATCATTCTGAAAGAGGTTGCTGGCGACGTCAGGAAAATAATCCTGGGTCCTTCCACCTTCCCAAGGCTTTGGCCAAACTTTGATTTGAGGGTAAAAGCAAAGCGTCGTCCGAGTCTCTCTTCCCCATCCTTCCCCTTTCCATGGCTTTGGAAGTCCTTGAAGCAACCATGGAACAATCCAGCTTGGATCTTCGCATCAAGGACCTTCTATCCCAGCCCTCATCCTCTTCAAGGACACTCGATCTCGACTCGCAACTCTTGCAGTCTCTCCAAGCCAGCTTGAGTGCCCTCGCTCCGCTCTCCTCTCCTAGCCATCACTCTCAGGATCCACTCTCCCCGATCCCAAGTTCCCTCTGGAGAGAATTTCAAGATTACCTTAAGCAATCCTCTGTCACCGAGTTTCATCACCACCACGCAGAGGACAACGTCAAAGCAGGCGCGGTTTCTGAATCTCCCGCAGCAATACTTCAGAGGTGAGCGTCGGACGACCAATTTCCATCGACATTGATTTTTTTTTCAACTACCTTATCTCATTTTCGGAAAGTAGAACTCACTTTCGAATCGATCGCGGACGAATCCTTCCACAGCCACCTGGAATCTGTCTATGCCACCGAGCCCGCCATCGCGAAAGGGATCCGTTCTACCGTGACTCAGGCTCTCGCTTCCTCCCACTCAGATGAAGAGGTTTCAATAGAGCTTGCCGAGGTCCTGGGTTTCGATCAGCTCGAACTTGTCACCTCTCTGTTAGGTGACAGGTCGAATTCACTTCTCCAACTCCGGCAGTATGGGGATCAGGCAAGCCAAGCTCATAGTCAAACGGGCGCGGTCGCACAGCCGATGCTGGCAGCCAAGCCTCCTGTAGCTCCTCCTGCTCAAGAGTCGGTGGGTCAAGTGAGAATCTCAGCCAAACCCTATATTCCTGGCTCGCAGGTGGTTGTTCAAACCCAGGAGGACATTGCTACGGCCAAGAGAGTCAAAGCAGAGCATAGGAGGGCGATGAGGTCCAAAGCTCAAGAGCTGCCAGACGAGAGAGCCTACACAGCCGAGGAACTGCAACAGATTCGAGAGGAGAGCCTTGAAGCGGCCGCCAACAGGCCACTCTTCTCCGGCACTGTTACAAGCTCTTCCGAACCCAAATATCCCCATGTCTTCTCCTCTGGCACGCATGGGAACACGCTCTCCGTTTTCGGCAACAAGTTCTCCCTCCCTGTCGGGACTACGAGGGAGGAGCAGCAATTCTACGAGGAGATCACTATCCCACCTCCAAAGACGGTGCCATTTCGACTGAACGAGAGGCTGGTTCCCATTTCGGAGATGGACACAATCTGTAAAGGTGCATTTCCCGGTTACTCTAGCCTCAACAGGCTCCAGAGCGTGGTCTACCCACTTGCTTACAAGTCGAACGAGAACCTTTTGATCTGCGCTCCCACCGGTGCCGGAAAGACGGATGTGGCCATGCTAACGGTCCTGAGAGCCATTTCCCAGTATGCCAAAAACATCGAGCCGGTGAGGGCGAGGGGGCTGGACAGCTTTGGGATCTCCAGGAACGACTTCAAGATCGTATACGTGGCACCGATGAAGGCGCTTGCCGCCGAGGTTGTCAGGAAGTTTTCGAAGAGGTTGCAGTATCTCGGCATCAAGGTCAGGGAGCTGACTGGAGACATGCAGCTGACGAGACAGGAGATTGCCGACACTCAGATAATCGTCACGACCCCTGAAAAGTGGGACGTCGTGACCAGGAAGCCATCGGGGGAGGGCGAGCTGGCAACCAAGGTGAAGCTGCTTATCATCGACGAGGTCCATCTGCTTCATGAAGATCGTGGCGCCGTGATCGAGACGATCGTCGCAAGGACTCTCAGACTGGTCGAGTCGAGCCAATCCCTGATCCGTATCGTGGGCCTTTCCGCAACCTTGCCAAATTATGTCGACGTCGCCGATTTCTTGAGGGTGAACCGTTATCAAGGTCTTTTCTACTTCGATTCGTCGTTCAGGCCCGTCCCTCTCGAGCAGCACTTCCTCGGGGTCAAGGGCAAGGCTGGGTCTCCTCAATCGCGGGCCAACCTCGACAAGGCGGCTTTCGAGAAGGTGTCGGAGCTGGTACAGGCTGGTCACCAGGTCATGGTCTTCGTACATGCCAGGAAGGAAACTGTGAAGACGGCTCAGACATTGAGAGAGATGTTCAAGGACGAAGGGATCGGTGCCTCCATGCTGGAAGGCAGGGAAGACCATCCCCGCTTCAGCTTCTTCAAGAAGGAGCTCTCCTCAAGCAGGAACCGAGAGATGAGAGAGCTCTTTGAAGGCGGCTTCGGGATCCACCACGCAGGCATGCTGAGAAGCGACAGAAACCTGAGCGAGAGGATGTTTGAAGCGGGGGTCACAAGGGTCCTCTGCTGTACCGCAACCTTGGCCTGGGGTGTGAACTTACCGGCCTACGCAGTCGTTATCAAGGGCACCGAAGTCTACGACTCTGCGGCCGGTAAGTTCGTCGACCTTTCCATCTTGGACGTCCTCCAGATCTTTGGCCGTGCCGGTCGACCTCAGTATGAGGACCTTGGAGTCGGCTACATCTTGACCAGCAATGACAAGCTGTCCCACTACGTCGACGCCATCACTTCGCAACATCCGATCGAATCCAAGTTCATCACCGGCTTGATTGATTCCTTGAACGCTGAAGTTGCCCTCGGAACTGTGAGCAACATCCGCGACGGTGTCTCATGGCTCGGTTACACGTACCTTTTCACCAGGATGAAGAGGACACCATTCACTTACGGCATGCCCCACTCTGAAGTAGAGGACGACCCTCACTTGGGGGGTAAGAGGCTCCAGCTGATCACCTCCGGGGCCAAGAAGCTGGTCGAGGCCAAGATGCTCACATTTGACGAGGCCACGGGACACATGGCTGTGACCCCAATGGGCCGCGTTGCGGCCAAGTACTACATCGGATACAGGACGATAGAGATCTTCAACGAAAAACTCCGACCCAGCATGACAGAGGCCGACGTTTTGGGGCTTCTCAGCTTGGGCACTGACTTTGAGCAAATCATCCCGCGGGATTCCGAAGAGAAGGAGCTCAAAAAGATGCTCGAGAATGCCCCATGCGAGGTTCCCGGAGGGGTCGAAACCTCTCCTGGCAAGGTCAACATCCTTCTGCAAGCGTACATCTCGCGCACGTACGTCGAGGATTTTGCGTTGGTGTCGGACTCTGCGTACGTAGCCCAAAACGCCAGTCGCATCATCCGGTGTTTGCTCGAGATCGCTCTGAACCGCAAGTGGGCCCCGACCACCGCGGCACTCATGTCGATGAGCAAGGCCATCGAGAGGAGGATGTGGCCCTTCGACCATCCCCTTTCCCAAACCAGTCTCTCTCCCGACACCATCTACAACCTGACCAGGTGGGCCGACGAGGTCGAGATTTCAGAGCTTGCCAGAATGCCTGCCACAGAGATCGGCGACATGATTCACCTCAACGAAAAGATCGGAGGTGCCGTCAAAAGCGCCGCTAGGCAGTTCCCATCACTGACGATAGAGACTTCGCTCAGGCCAATCACCCACGAACTCTTGAGGATCAATGTCAAGGTCTCGAGGGACTTTGAATGGAGCGAAAGGCTCCACGGGAGGTCGGAACCTTTCTACGTTTGGATCGAGGACGAGAACGAGATCGACATCCTCCAATGGACGTTCTTCAACCTACGTCCAAGTGATGCGAGTAGCGACTCCAGCGAGCTTTCCTTCACCATTCAGGTACCGAAGGAGCTGCCTGCCGGTGTCAGCGTTAGGTGGATCTCGGACCGGTGGATCGGATCAGAGAACAGCGTCTGGGTACCCTTCGATGACCTGATCATGCCTCCCTTGCCCCCTAATCACCTCGCTCTCCTCGACCTCCCCTTGCTTCCCGTTTCTTCAGCGATCCGAGATCCTGTGCTCGAGGCAATCTACTCGAGCGAAATGTCTGCCTTCAACGCCCTTCAGACGCAGGTCTTCCACACTCTGATGCATACGAAGGCGAATTCTCTCGTGTGTGCTCCCATGTGCTCGGGCAAATCCACTGTCGTTCATATGGCGATTTGGTAAGTGAAACTTTCTGAAACAGTTTTCTCATTCTCCACGCAGGCTGACAGACATTCTGACCCTTCCTTCCTCGACCTCCCTACCCCCTTTTCCAATTTCAAGGAGAGCGTTCCAGGAGTGCCCTTCCAAAGCGGTCTTGATCCTCCATCCTAGGAGGGATATCTCACACCAAGAGTACCTATCCTTCTCTCGACGTTTCGGCCATCGGGCTCAAGTCAATGCGGTGAGCTTGAGCACCAACCGGGATTCCGTCAAGCAGCTTCGAGAGCCTCAGCCGAGGACCGTCGTCTTCGGGGCACCTGCGACAGTCGGGAAGTGGATGTCATTGTCTGCCTCCTCTCCTCTACTCAAACTGGGCTCCAAGATTCTGGAACAGGTGTCCCTTGTCATCCTTGAAGACCTTCACCTGCTCGATCCCACGTACGAGCTAGTCTCGGCTCGTCTATTGAGGGAAGCGAGCCTGGCGGAGCAAGAGATCAGGTTCGTGGCGACCTCTTCGAGTCTTCAGGATGCCACCAGTTTGGGAGGATGGCTTGGGGTCAAGGATTCCGCTCTCTACTCGTTCCACCCCAAGGACAGACCCTCGTCGCTTACGTCCGCTATCCAGTCCTTCGACCTGCCGCACTCGTTGGGCCTGCTGAAATCCATGGTCAAGCCGGCCTACGACAAGATGAGAGAGGTCTCCACGAAGGGCCCGGCGATCCTCTTTGTCCCTTCGAGGCACCAGTGCCTGAGCACCGCTTACGACCTGGTGACTCGGATGGCCTCCGAATTGGACACCGAGGTCTTCGTCGGCCTGCCCTCGCAAGACCTGGAGGCGATCCTGGAAGGCAACGTTCAGGATGCAAACCTCGTCGAGCCCCTGCTGCACGGCGTAGGCGTCTTGCACGAGTCCATGTCCGAGGGGGATCAGGCGCTGGTCCTTAGACTCTACGATCAAGGGCTGATCAAAGTTCTAGTCGCACCCAGGGAGATTTGCTGGTCCCTTGGCGCCAGGGCTTACCTGGTTGTTGTGATGGGGACCCAGTTCGTTAGGATGTTGCCAACGCACAACAAATCCGGTATCACCGACAAGGTCCTGGTCGACTACCCGCTATCCGACGTGGCTCGGATGATGTCGCTGGCTGTCAGGAGAGGGGCGGCCAAGGGTGACGAGCCCATGTTGGCGGGCGAGAGCCTGATCCTCTGCCAAGGCGAAAAGGCAGAGTTTCTCAACAAGATGCTGATCGGATCCGGGTCCGGGTCCGGCCTGCCACTCGAGTCCTCCCTACTGGAGGACGGGGGGAGGGTTTTTCTACCGCTCTTGCTCGATGAGCTGGTGAGGGAAGGGGTCAGGAGTAAGGAGGAAGCCGTCGGGATTATGAGCTGGACTCTGCTAATCCAGAGGATCAGGGCCAACCCCTCCTACTACGAAGCTTTTGGCGAAGGGGAGGATGCCGTGTCGGTCCGGATATCGGAAGTGGTGGACCACCTCTTCGACCAACTGCTCAAGTTGAAGGCCATCAGGACTAAGTTGGGGCGGCAGCCTTCGGCCACCACCGTCACCACCACTACCACCATCTCTGAGCCTCTGGAGCCGATCATGCTCTACGAGGCGACCGAACTTGGTAGGTCGCTGAACCTCCGACCGGGATCAACGCTGCTCCACATTGTCACTTGGTTCGAGAATCAGACCATGAGGCCCCTGTCGGCCGCCAAGGTGGCGAGCGACTACGCCCCTTACGACCGGGTGGGCGGCGAAGGAGTGGCAAAGAGCGGCGAGTCCGAGGTCCTAGAGGCGACCAGGAGCATCATCCCTTCCGAGTGGCTCGAAGCGTTCAAGGTGCCCAGACCTGGGCCAGATCGCTGCCCCATTCCTTCCAAGACCGAGAGTGGGTTCAAAGTGGAAGCGGAGACTGCGAGAGAAGATCCTGAAGATCAAAAGGCGGCTGTTTCTCATGAGGACCAATGCCAAGGGTTGAGGGCCGAGTTGGCGGGTGGTGCGAGACAGGAAGCGAGCTCAGTTAAGGGCAGGCTGCTGATGGCCTGCCTATTCAGCTGCAGGCCCCTTGTGACAAGGTTTGAAGCTGAAGCCTTGAAGGGCAACAAGGGAAGGAGGAGGAGAAAGAAGGAGGAGGAGGAGGAGAAGGAAGAAATTGTGGAGGAAGGGGTGGGAGGTGGAGGTCAGGAGGAATCACGGGAACAAGATCGTGCCAGGGAGGCGCTAGAAGCAGAGCAGATGCGACTTTTGATCGGACTCTTGGAGAACATCACAAGCCTTGGCGGTAGATCTTCCAGGGATGGTGGTGGAAAGGTGAGGCGCTGAAGTGTTTTTGAGTGGTTGCGGATAGATAGCAAAGAATAAAAATAAAAAACCCATGATAAGGTGAATAAGAAGAAACCTCTGGAGAGACGAATCGCTTTGCCGGGATCTGCGCCGGGGCGCATTGATTTATCGGTGTCCAAGACGGCGTGTTTTGCAGCGGGGGCGTGCGTTGAGGGGTTCTGGCTTCTCCCTTCCCTCCCCCCACCACACCGACAGCCCTCCCTTTGGCTCTCTGCGCAGCGAGCAAAAAGGTGAAAAATGAGGCGAGAGAGGAGAGAAGAATGGGAAAATACACGGGTACGAAGCGCAGCAGCAAGCTGAAGAGAGGAAGAAGAGAAAAGAGAATGGAGCCGAAGAAGACGGGAATGAAACAATCAAGAAAACAAACACAATCGTGGATGGAGCGCGAGCGAGCGCCATCATCGGATGGACACGATCGGGGAAAGGGTGGAGGAACCGTGTGTTCCGGTTAAGAGCTCGAGATAAAAGAGGGATTCAACGAGCTCAATTGTGGCATGCATGCATAACTGAGTCACCTTCCCCTTCCCCCTCCTTCCCCTTCCACCACCTGTCTTGCCTTCTCTTCTTCCTGTCAACCCAACATCTTCATCAACGATCACCTCTTTCTTTCGTCCTTCTTCTCTCCCTCCCACTCTCTTCCCTCCCTTCTCACACCCCACATCTCACAAACACATTCCCATCCTTCGCAAACCACAATCTCTCCGAGAGAGAGACAGAGACAGACAGACAGGCAGAGACAGACAGACAGGCAGAGACAGCAAACGACCCCTAGAAGGCAAGCAAAAAAAAAGCCAAGAAGACAAAGTGGAAGAAAGCACCAGACACCAACCTATCGTCATGAGCAACTCAAAGCCTTCAACAACCACCAAGCCTCTAGAGGTCCTTTGCATCGGCACCGGTGCCATCGGTTCCATCTACTCGTTCATCATGACGAACGGAGGAGCCAACGTCACCGCCGTCGCCAGGTCCAACTACGAGATCCTCAACAGCCAGGGACTCGACATCGAGTCACAAAAGTTTGGCATTCACAAGGGATGGAAGCCTTACAGGGCTGTCAAGACACCCGAGCAGGCCAGAGACAGGGTTTACGATTGTGAGTTCATCCTTGCAACCCCGGGCCCCCACCACGCCCACTCCCATCTTCTTTGTCGGTGAAAGGTGTTTTTTCGCTCAACCTGGAAACACGTCAAATGAAATCCGCTTTCTTCTCCATCCTTCACCGAAAAAAAACTTTTTTTCTTTATATGCTTTTTCAAAAAAAAAAAAAACCACGAAATCACGACGACACCGCATGTATGCAACGAACTAGACGTCCTCTGCACCTTCAAGTGCACGCCGGACCTCCAAAGGACCTCGGAGGTCATCCGACCTTTCCTCAAACCACCCTCCTCCTCCTCCTCGACCGAGGAGAAATTGCCGACCATCATTCTGATCCAGAACGGTGTGGGCATCGAGGCAGAGGTCAGGTCCTCACTCATCGACGACCCGGATCGACCACCCTTGGCTCACTCGATCATCAGCGCCGTAGCTTGGATAGGAACCAACCTTAAGGACGGAGGGAGAAGGGTCGAGCATGGGGGTCTGGAGAGGTTGGAGATGGGCATCTACCCGCACCCGGACTCGCCGATCGACCCCAAGTCCGGCGTCAAGGTGCCCACCCCGGAGGAGAGGCGGAGGCTCGAGACCTTTGCTGAACTCTACAACTCTGGCATGGGGGACGCCAGGATCATGGAAGATCTCGAGAGCGTGAGATGGAAGAAAGGTGAGCACAGGGTAAACAGGAAAGAGAGAGAGAGAGAGAGAGAGAGAGAGAGAGAGAGAGAGTTTTGACGACACCAACTCCCATCACTCTCTTGCCCAATACCCCTCCCTCCGTAAAAAAATGGAAAAACAACAACAAATACCCCTCACTACGTTAAAAAATGAAAAAAAAAAAACGAAAAACGAAAAAGTCCTCTGGAACAGTGGATGGGGAGGTCTGAGTACCTTAGCTCGCCAACCGGTCGCCAAGCTCCTAACCGAATCGACGATCCACTATTCTCTTGGCGTGGTTCGCAGGACCATGCTCGAGGTCCTCCACGTGGCCAGGTCGATTGGACTGAACGAGGATAGGCTCCCTGCCAAGTCGGTGGACGATGCGATCAACATCACCCTCCTTCAGGCCTCGGTTGGGACCTTTACAGACGGCATTTACCAACCTTATGACAGGGAGTCGGAATCGGTGAAGCAGAAGGAGCTCTCCGGCAGCCTCAACCCTACGTTCAAGCCCTCGATCCTGATCGACCTCGAGAGCGGGAGGCCATTAGAGCTCGTCCCCATCTTTGGCCACATCGTAGGGCTGGCGAGGCGGAACAAGGTCGACACCCCGAGGCTCGACATGATCCTGGCATCCCTCAGGCCTTACCAGGTAGAAGTCATCCAAAAGTCGAGGGGGGATCACGAAGGCCAACACCCCGTCGAACCCTCCTTTGGCACCTTGAACCCGACCTCCAAGGGCGCCTGGGCCGACGGTGCCCCCGTCAGCTCCGGCAAGGACGCCTACATTTAAAAACTTGGTCTGCTCTCCAGGTTTCGCCGTTGCCGCTTACACCCCTCCCCCGGGGAGTGGCTTCAATTAATCCGTCTCATCGGCGAGAGAGAAGCGGGGAAAGGCTTTTCTTTGGATAAAAGAAAGGGAGGCACACCAATTCCCCACTAACCGAGCAGGGCAAAGTCGGTATACGGGGTACAAGAGAGATTTAGAAGGTCAATACGTAGTGCTCCATCTTTTCGACAAGCGTGGCAAGAAGGAAAACGAAGGGATTTGAAGAAAGAGGAAAAGTCCAGGGAGGAGGGAGAAGAAGGAGAGGGAAGAAGAGGAACGAAATGAGATTTGTTTTCCATCTGACCTGAGCAATACCAAGATGAGAGGTATCTAGACATGGGATGTGCGTGCCCGAAGGGCTCTGATGGCGTTGGGACGGCTTGACGTAGGGGGCAAGCGGAAGGACTAAGGAGAAGACGATCTCGCTCCCAGGAATTCATTGTTGCGACCTCTCTCCCCCCCCCTTCTTGCAAAAATATATGAATCGAAAGGTTTTTACGTCGTCCACAATGTTGGTCCGCTTCGTTCTCTACCCCCGTTTCCCCCCATCCATCCTCAAAGTACCCCCTACTTCCCCCTTTCCAACAATCTGGACTTGAACTGCTGGATTGTAGATAGATGCTCATGGTTTAAGGTCGCCCTCGCCGCTTTGGAAAGGGATTTCTAACGTCCAAGCTCCTTGCCAAGCTCGGCGGATCTGAGGGGAAATAGGGCTGCCGCCCAGGTTTGACGGCCTTGCCTCTTGCCGATGCACCAAAAAAAAACCAAAACAAAAGGTCTCGACAAGCCAAAGGTGTCCGTACGTCCGTTCAATGAGAAATGGTGGTGAAAAGAATGATGATCATCACCTATGGATGGTGAGGGGGTTGGCGCGGACGATTCCAAATCAAGTTAGATGACGGCAGGAGTGTAAGTGTGTTTTGCGCGGCGAAGTGCCTGAAAGGATGGGAAGAAGGAGGCGGATGACTTACGATCAAGCAGAATCCAGCCATACCCATGACTTTAACATTCTTCCACCACATCTGCCTCCTCAGTCCAACAGCTCTCCTCCTGAAGGCGATGGATTGGTGTGCCGCAACGTCTGTCCTATCCATGAGCAGTTCGATCCTCTCCCCCCTTGAGAGGATCTGCTCGACATTCTGAGTCATTATATCCTTTGTGGCTTCGAGTTCTTCCTTCGCGGCTCGGATGGGGTCCGCGTTCGGATTCGTGTTGAAATAATTCTTGAGAGAGAGAAGGGTTTGGGAGAATTGGGATATCGAGGCGGGGAAAGGTACTGGCGCCGAGGGATCCGTAAATGAAGGAATGTCGTAGGCTGATACGAACTGAGAGGATTGCAAGACATGCGAGGGAGAGAGAGGGAGGGTAGAGTGACCGCAGGACATTTCAGCCAGCGGCTCGCTTGAGATCAGGGCATACAACCAGCATTCTGATCGCTTGACCCGTTATGGGCCGATCTTTGAGTTCGCGGAACGCGGCCGGCGCTACTTGCAACACAGAGACTCACCTTGTTCATGACCTCGTGGAGAAAGACAAAAGGCATTCTTCGACCGGTATCAGTATCGGCGACAGCCAAATAGACGATGCCATCCTGAGAAATGTAGTGGAAGAGCCAGTCCTCGAAAGCGTACGAGAGTTTTGAAGAATGAGGGGGAATCCGACCAAGTATGGTCTGGGCGGCAGACTTTGGATCGAGGCGGGATGAGCCAGAAGAGGGGGGGGGGGGGGGGGGGGGGGGGGAGAGACTTAGCAACCAAGGGGGACTGACGGAGAGGCGAGAATCAAGGGATGTGAGATCGGAGGTCAGAATCAGACATTGAACGAACCAGAAACCTCTCGTGCTCGGCATCATGAGTCTCCGCCATGACCTCGGATCCTCTGGCCACCAAGGCAAGAACAATCATGTCGGTCGCTGGTGGTTGTTTGCTTGAAGACAGATCTAGGCCTGGGCCCTGATGACAATCGGCTTCCTGGGAGACCTCTATCGATAAATCCGAGCCGCTGTGGGTTTCGTTGTAGGCCCTGGGGAAGGTTTCTAGCTTAGAGCTATTCAAGTGATGATCGTTCGAACTCGTAAATCTTGTTCGTGTGTGGGTGTTTCTGTGTCTGATCAAAGGGTGGCGAGTTGTTATTGTTGCTGGTTGTGGTGGTGGTGAGGACGGATGGAAGGTGACAGGTCAAGTGGGTCGAAATCACATGCCTGCCGCGTGCGGCCCCACCACGCAATCACTCCCTGACTCCGTAGACTCAAGCTCATAGATTCGACCCGTTGGCTAGTATTGTTAGTTGTGACTGATGAAAAGCTGAGAAAAAAAAAAAAAAAAGTGGAGCCGTGACCTGTAATCGAGATCTCGGAAGCGTCCCGATCTTCCATCGGGAGTGACTTGAGATTGAGCGTGGAGGGGGAAAGTCAAATTTTTTATGCGGGGTAAAGTGGACATGACCGTAATTTAACTTTGCCCGGGGTGATAAAACGAGAGCCTGAGCTTCCTCCCCTGACCTTCTCCGGTTCTGCCGGCCAACTATCTTAGCCGTTCTCTTGCATGGGAGGCCAACACGGTCAAACGGAAGACATGCGAGGTTGGGGTTGGGGTTGGGGTTGACTGTCAGAGATGCACCCAAAAGATGATGATGGGGTGTACTGACCAAACCTCCATTCGGATCCCCTTCCAAGCTGAGCTTTCCTATCCTCCCCTTCTCTCCAGACCATCACAATCACACACTTGTCAAACTCACTTCGGCGAACCACCTTGAGCTTAAGACCTTTAGCCGCTGGCCATAGAAGAATCCCCAAGGAAGCGAAGCTCTAGACCTTTCCATATCCCCAAGAGAACCCGCGTGTCGTTACGCAAGATGGCTAGTCACAAGAAATCCCACCAAGAGCTCTACCCTCTTGTCTGGAAGGCAGAGGTCGAAGCGATCGAATCCTCCCCCTACACGAGGTTCAGGAAGATGGTCAACCTCAAGTACGGCCTCAACATCGAGACCTACGACCAACTCCACTCGTTCTCTATCAACGAGGTCGAAAAGTTTTGGGAGACGGTCTGGGATTGGTCAGGCATAAGGGCGAGCAGGAAGTTTGACAAAGTGGGTCGGCACGGTGTCTTCTCTCTCCCCTTTTCACTTCTTTCGTCGATTATAGTCAAGTACTGGTAACGGCTCTTGGCACCCTGCTTTTCAAACGCTGTCGTTTGGGGGAGGTCAGGCCCCCTCACCCCCCCCTTTTCTTCTCTCTCTCTCTGTGCGTGTTTGATCGAAAGCTAATGCTAAAGCTCCTATCATCACATCCCCGCAAACCCATTCCCCCCCCCCCCTCTCTCTCCCCCTCTTCCCGTGCCGTGTTTCTCTTCGGGGTGAATGGTTAACAAACCCTCTTCACAGGTGTTAACGGATCATACTGCGCTTCCAGCTGACCTACCGTCTTGGTTCCCTGGCGCCAGCTTCAGCATGGCAGAGAATGTCCTCTTTCCTCAGCACCCTTTCAACGCTACGGTGAGTCTCACCTTGGTGACCCTATGAAAACCATACAAAAGGCTGAAATTCCTAAGTGGGTGCATGGATTTGATTGAATTTGGATCGTTACGGCCTCGTCTCTCCTCTTCCTCTTCCTTTCTAGGCTTGCTCTCGTAGTGCGCCTTACCACTGGCCACCAGCCAATGCCAATGCCATTATCGAGATCCCAGAAGGTGGTGGCCTCTCGGACAGCCCACCTGAGCTCAAAGCCAGATTTGTCACCTGGGGCGAGCTCCGAAATCGGGTGGCCATTCTTGCCCAAGCCTTACGCAACAAGGGGATCAAGAAGGGCGACAGGATCGCGCATGTCTCGGCCAATACGTCGGATCCTATCGTAGCCATGCTCGCCGCCAACAGCATCGGCGCCATCTTTTCCCTCATGGCCACCGACGCTGGTCCTCAGGCTATCCTGGGTAGGCTCCAGCAGATCCGGCCAAAGCTCATCTTCACTGACGACCAGGCCAGGTACAATGGAAAGACGGTTAATATTGTCGACAGGGTCGCCCGCGTTGCCGAGACACTACTGAGCGAAGGCAAAGTCGAGGACCAGAAGATGTTTGAGGTGGTCATCATCAAAAACAGAAGGATCACGACTCCAGTCGCTTGGAAGAGCTCCAGGGTCAGAGGGTAAGTTAAGAGAGGATCTCTGTCAGGTCTCGCAATCACTGGGGTCCGTGACAAACCTCTTACCATCCACTTGATTCACCTCAACCCAACCTCTTGCACGCCTCGTCCGTGAACTCTCTGCCCAAACCGTTCAGAGTCGACTTCGACTCCTTCATCGCTTCTGCTGGCCTGAACGCCTCGTCCAGGCCAGCTCACAATTTCGAGCAGCTCCCAGCCAACCACCCGGTCCAGATCTTCTTCTCCAGCGGTACGACGGGCGAGCCAAAGTGCATCGTCCACTCCCAGTGCATGCTCCCAAACTTCAAGAAGGAAGCCCTGTTGCAATTCCAGGTCCGTCCAGGCGACCGCTTCTTCCAGATCACGACCTGCGGGTGAGTTCGAACCGTCAAGCGACTCTCCCATTCCTTGAAAACTCTGACGGATGGAAGAAGGAGAGAATTTAGGACAGAAATAAAAAAAAGTCAAAACTGATGCCTTTCGTCATGGTGTTCAGGTGGGTGATGTGGTCGGCCCACATCCTAAACATGGCATCCGGCGTCACTGCCGTAGCCTATGACGGATCCCCCTTGTATCCCACACCAGAGCACCTGGTCAAGATCGTGGCTGAGCACAGGCTGACAGGGTTCGGAGGCTCGCCGCGCTACCTCTCCGAGTTGGAAAAGTCGATCAAGGCGAGCGAGAATCCGAACCTGATCAAGGAGCTTGACCTTTCCGACATGCGGTACATGACCTCGACCGGCTCCCCTCTCTCGAGCAACAACGTTGCCTTCTTCTACAACAATTTCCCCAAAAGGATCCATCTCTGCTCCATCACTGGCGGCACCGACCTTTGCGGCTGCATAGCAGCTGGCGCGATCGCCCTCCCTCTGCACGGTCACCTGATCCAGTCCAAGACGCTCGGGATCGACTTGAGGATTTGGGATGCGGTCACAGGAGAGGATATCGAGGCCAGCGGTGAATCCGGGGAACTGGTCATCGCCTCATCTTTCCCTACTCAGCCGGTGAGACGATCCGCTGCACCTCACCGAAACTGGCTGAAGCGGAATACCACCTTTGCTGATTGACTGGATGGAAGACTGATATTCTCCGCCTCACCCCTTGGGATTCATCTTTTCCTTCATCTTCTCCCTCGAACGGGGACCTCTCTTCTCCCCACTCACTCTGCCACACTCTTCTCAGCTCTACTTCTTCGGACCCGAGGATCAGAAACAGAAGCTTCACGAAAAGTACATGGACAGCTACTACAACCGTTTCGAGGGCAAAAGGGTTTGGGCACAAGGCGACTTCATTTCGAGGGACCCCATCACCGGAGGTTTTGAAATACATGGCAGGAGTGACGGTGTTCTCAACCCCGTGAGTAGATCTCCTTTTTTTCCCTTTTCTTTACACTTTTCCAAAAAAAAAAAAATCCCCAAAAATTGGTCCCATCATGAAAAGGAGCGAAAGCCAGCCTTGGCGACGAGATCCACCCACTTCTCCGTTTCTGTTCAATCTGAGGAGACTAACGAATGAAAGCGATCAAAAACAATCACCATCCCTCTCCACACGTTGTCGAATCGCGTTCGAAACCCCCTTCCAGAGCGGGGTGAGGTTCGGCAGTGCGGAAATCTACTCGGTCGTCGAACCTTTCCCCTTCGTCGCCGATTCCGTCGTGGTAGGTCAGAGGAGACCAGGCAGGGACGAGCATGAGAGGGTCCTCCTCTTCATCAAGGTCAGAGACCCTGTCAACTCGCCCTTGACCGAGGTGCAGAAGCAAGAGATCAAGAGCGCCATAAGGCAAGCTTACACTCCCAGGCACGTCCCAGAACACATCTTCCAAGTTCAAGACATCCCCCTGACCCTCAACGGTAAGAAGACCGAGTTGGCCGTCAAGGCCGTCGTCTGTGGTGATACCCGGTTCAAACCTTCCTCTGTGAGTTCCCCCTTCCCCCCTTCCCTTCGCCACTTCCCAGCGCTCGTCGGGCCACGTTCCCTTGATTCGTGTCTTCCCTTTTTTTCCCCCGAGATTCCCTCCCCATCGGGATCGATTCGAAGACAGGAAGAAAGGAAAGAGGGAGGGAAAAAAATAAAGAAACAGATACTGATCCACGCTTCCACCCAAATACGAAAACAAACAATGATGATCTGATTTTTCATTTGAAAAATAAAATAAAACAAAATAAATAACAGGCAACCGCAAACCCAGAAGCGCTTGACGAGTACAGAAAGTACGCCGACCTGGAAAGAGTCTTGGAGGAAAAAGGGTCAAAGTTGACCAAAGCCAAGCTGTGAAGCAATGCCTTCCGAACTTGCCCCAAACCCCATCTTTTCTCCTTGTACTCGTCAGAGCCTTCCAAGAGACCCTTTCTTTTCGAGTCCTTTCCCTACTCCCTTCGATCCCCGGTTGAATCCATGTCAGGATCTATACGTGTGTATGGAGAGCTCCAGGTTTTTCCCTCGTTTGAATTATCATAACGGAAGGTAGCAGAGATTCCCAACCCCCTCCCCTGGGGAAAAAGGAAAGGGAAAGTGACACAGACAGGCACCTTAACGATCAGAATTTCGACGACAGGGCCGAGACAGCGACCCAACGAGAATGATGGAAAATACGAGTTTTTACATTCACCAGGCGACGAGAAGGGATGGACTTGGATATTTTGTACAAATGATTGCGACCGGGGATTGCTGGGGGTAAAGGTGGGATGGGCAAATGAAGGGTGGATTCAATATAGCCGAGAGGACCGTCGATGAGAGGAGGAAGACGGAAGCATGTGATTAGGGGGGGGGGGGGGGGCGGTTCTCTTTTTTCTCTTTTCTTTTGATTTGTTCATTTTTGAGAGGGGAGTGGGGAGCTTTCTTTCCGAATGCATGTTCTTGATCTTGATAATGATGGAAAGCGTACGGTGGAAGGTAAGGTAGACGAGAAAGGGTTTCCCTCTCGAAATCTTCACCCTTCTTGGCGGGATTTTTCTTTTCCTTTTTCTTTGAAACTCCCCTTGCAAGTCTCAGCGTTGTAGGTGCGTGACTTCCCCCTTTCTTTCTCCAAACTGGTTTCATTTTTTGTAGGTATAGGTGTGCCAAGGAGAATATGCTTAGGATTGAGTATGCCGTTGGATCAAGTAGCGGTTGCGAAAGACATTAAATGGCGGGAAGCCCTAAAGCTGTGTTTGATTGTTCCGGCGACGTCAGCCCCGCCAGATTTAAGCCTCCCATTGTAGTACGACCCCGGCTCCTCTTCGTATCGAGTCCGTCGACTCTGCCCGAGAAGGCACAGCAAACGGCGACGGGGAGCAAGAAGCCACAGTTTCAAGGAGAGCTCGAGCAGGAGGCGAAAGCTTGTCCTCTAGATTGAGCGCAGTGTTCGATGACAAGGTGAGACCGAGGTTCATATCGGTCGAGTCCAATCCTTGAACGTTCCACGTTCGGCTGGCGATGCCTATCCCTCGCAGATTGTTGTGGCTGTAGGACCTCCTGGCCAAAGGCTTGAAGAGAGACGATGATGAAGCTGCCATCTGTTTGGAGCTCCGGGTACCTGAGCTACTCGCTGCCGGAGTCACTGCCAGCTCCACTTGGTCCCATATCGGCAGTAAGGGGAGCTCGATCAGAGCCTTGGGTTGTGATGCTGCGTACAGATCAGAATCCTTGGAAGAGGATGACGTGGCGGGAGAAGTCGGCCTTGAGATTGGTGATGAGCAAGTAGTCCGGATAGTCTCGTCATCCTCGATAGTCACATGTTGGACGATGGTGGCGAGCTCGGGGCTTGGATTGCGACGAACGGGTGAGCTAGAGGTATCCATATCCATGTCCAAGTCAGCACAGCCGCCGACGCCCGAGGAACCGGC
The DNA here is from genome assembly GCA_003144235.1 of Violaceomyces palustris. Lineage (NCBI taxonomy): Eukaryota > Fungi > Basidiomycota > Ustilaginomycetes > Violaceomycetales > Violaceomycetaceae > Violaceomyces > Violaceomyces palustris. The sequence continues at coordinate 33,472 of KZ819691.1, read as the reverse complement.
AGGCGCTGAGGACGCAGGAGAAAGAGACCTCGAAGGGGCGATCGAGCCAATTGCGTCCTGGAGCGGGTCGAAGCCCTGTCCCGCCAAAGGCGTATGAACGTCTTTGCTTTCGACACACTCGTCTTCATCCTCCTCCAAGTCGCTATCGTCGTCGATCAGAGCTGGGAGTTCATCCGATGACGAGGACGCAGCAAAATGCAAAGGGGGATAAGGGCAGATGTGCGGGTAACCTGATGCCGCCATGCCGGTTTTAGGTACCATGGGCGAGGCAGCATCCTTCTCAACCTCAACCGTCTCGGCGAAGCCAGAATCGAATGTATGCTGCACTCGCCTGGGTTTGTGTCCAGTCGGTTGGACTTTGCCAACCCAGACACTTGAAGACGAAGAAGTAGTCGCTGAAGTTGCGCCTTCCTTCCCAGGGAGCTCGATTTCGACAAAGTCTTCCTCTTCCTCTGCATCTTCTCCTTCCCTGTCCCCTTCTCGTTCAGCTTCCTCGTCAAAGCTCTCCGGGCTGGACTCCAGCCGGTAGTCGACATCGCAATCCTCGTCATCGAGAAGCTGGTCAACAACGTTTTCGAACCATTGGCGTTCCTGGTTCATGCTCTCCTGGCTCATGAACATGGACTCGTCCAAGGAATGGGAAGAAAAGTCAAACTCCCGACTCTCCTCTTGCGGTGACGATCCATCGGATCGCGCGGTAGGCCGTGAGGTCTCGAAGGGGAACTCGGTCAAAGGGTAGCCAAGGTCGCCCTGGCATTTTTCCCTCTCGAGGCTAGAGAGCATAGCGTTTCGCACGAGGACGCTCCTCCTGAGGCCCTCACCGGCTGACTCGTCGAGCCTGGCCCTCCTCTGCGTTTGGGGTAGCGAGGGAGGGCGGGCCAGCGACTGCACCGGGACGCTGACGTTCCGAGAGGTCTCGACGAGCGAGGGCCTGGTCGGCATGTTGAAGACCGAACGGAGGCTGCTCTGCTGCTGCTGTTCGAATGGGATCATGGTCTCTGGGTTGTAGTCCAGCGTCTCGACGGTGAAGGAGTGGTTCGGTGGGTGAGCGTGGGAGATGTAGTGATCGTCCTCTGGTGATACCGGTAGAGGAGCCGACGATGAAGGCGACTGGGAAGGAACGGATGAGGCGAGGTAAGGGTTAGGTGCGCTACCGAAAAGGCGACGGAGAGGATCCATGGTGAGGACGGCAGCTTTCTTTCGAGTGGATGACTTGTCACTGTGCGCAGCCCTGCTTGCGATGTTTGAGTATCGCTAGAGGGGAAATGTCAATAGGGAGCAAAGCGGCGGCAGCTTGCTTTTTCGTTATGGAGATGAAGCTGAGGGTAGCGAAAAAGATAAATTTTAGTCGATCGTATGATGAGGGATCATGTTGGAGTTGGCAGCAAGTGTACGCGCAGGATGGCTGGTGTGCGTTCGGGTGAGAAGTTGAGGGGTCTGTTGCGCGATGGGCCAAAGTTGGATCGAGGCTGGGAAGATGGCTTGCGCCGTCGGTAAGGTGGGGTTGGTGGTGTTACTGGAGAGGTCGTCGTATCACGGAAGACCTTTCGAGACCCTTTTTCGTCTTTCTTTTCTTCGCCTTGGATTTTGAATTCGGAGTGCGGTGGATCAAAGCAAGTGAAGCTCGAGGTTGAGAGAGGCGGAGAGAGGCGGAGAGGGAGTGAATCGATTCAGAAGGTCATCCCGCTCGATGACTGGTGGGAAAACGTGTGAGGTGAAGAGGGGAAAGAAGGGCAAGCTCTGCTATTCTGCAACCAAAGGAGGTGTAGGTGTGTGGCTGGATGAATGAATGGTGATCGCTGTTGGATGGGATGAGTTGGGATGAGTTGGCTGAGTGTAAGCTTTGGTTGGGCTGAGTTGCGCTTGGGTAAGAGGGCGACGACGATCAGATTGAGATTCACACAGTGTTAGTGCGAGTGCGAGTGTGAGTGTGAGTGTGAGTGTGAGTGTGAGTGTGAGTGTGAGTGTGAGTGAGTTGGGATTATTGCGATGAGGATGAAACGCAGGTTCTTTTCTTTCAGTCACAGGAGTGGAAAGGATTGAGGGAGGGGTGCAAGCAAGGTTTGACGACCGGCAAGGTTTCGTTGTTCATTATAACCATCCGATCCTGTGCTCTGCCAGGGTTTCTCTTTTCTTTTCTTTTCTTTTCTTTTTTTTCTGGGAAAGAGTCGGCCAGAGTCATGCAGCGAGCAAGCACATCCAGTCACTACCACTAACCCAACTTGCTACTCACCACTTTGAATCAGATGAAGGACTCACACCCTGCAGGCAAAGCAGTCCTAGACCCCGCATGTGTTTGTACCGGTTTGGAATCGAGTCAGCATGATCAGCCCCCTCCCAAAGTTGTCCAACCCCTTTCGGCTTCGAAACGTCAGGATCACAGGCGAGTGAAGCCCAGAGTGGATCTGATCTAACAAGAGAGTGTGACAATCAAACAAATCACGAATCCCGACTCCTTGGATGATGATGATGATGGAGGTGATGAAGATGATGAACCTGAGTACGTTCATCAATCTTGCAGGGATCGCGATTCGCAACGCACTTTCATCACCTCTCCGGGGTATTTCACTTTTAGTTTTTTTTTTGTTTTTTATTTTTATTTTTTACGTATGCATAGTGCATGCACGGCAGTGCGAGTGTACTACTGTCGAAAACGGGGCTTGATAGCAAGCCATCCCGTGTCCCCCTTCATTCTTCAAGGTGGGCAAAGTGGGAGGACTGGTGCTGAGCTAAACTAAAGCAATCGTGAATGGATTGCTCAGTTGGGGTCGAGTCTCTCTACTCAGCTCAAGGTAGAGAGGGAGAAAGTTGTCTCCTGTGGCTTATCATTCTGGGGGCGGATCGCGTCTCAAGACTCCCCTCCACGCTGATCCAAGCCGGCCTTCACGAATTGCGTTTCAATGCGCGATTCTTGCTTATCGGATGCGAAGACAGAGAGGGGAAAAGAGACCCTTACCGAAAAGAAAAGAGACGCATAAACCCGAAAGAGGGTTCAACTGAGATGATAAAAAAAAAAAGGATCGGATTATCAAACAATAATCTAGATCACGAATGCGACTTAGCTGTTGCACTGACCTCTGACTCGATCCACGTAGCGTGACTCGCCATTCCTTAGAGAGGCAGGGCCCCCAGGGCAGTGCTCACACTCATGACTGTGACTGTGACTTATTCAAGGTTCACTATGGTTCCACTTCAAGATCCACTCCCTTTTCACTTTTTTTCGGCTTCAGAGAGAAGCAAGGTAGAAATGCAGGACCGCTGACGCTTGGATTGCAGTAAACCGCAGCGTCGTGACTGTTCGACCCACGCTCCTCCTCCTCCTTGAGCTGGATGACTCACTTCATAGTCATCCAACCTTTTGTCGCAAGGAGGAGGAGGGGAGTGAGAGGAAGCCACGCAACCACAAACACACAGATGTGAGTGTAACTGATGAGCGTGATTGAAAGTAGTGATGACTTGGCGCCGCCCTTCTCCATTTCGTGACCATGGAATCCAAACGACCCCATCCCTACTCGTCTTGCTCGAAATGATCTCGTTGGGTTTCCCCCTCATCCACAGGTATACTGGTGGTGTGTGATGAACCATTACTATCACAAGCAATCACTTGACCCCCCCTCTCAAAACCTTTCTGATCCCTCTCATAGATCACGCAGGAAGCCAGCCCAGGTAAGAATGGGAAGGGCTACCGCCCTGCCATCATTACTATCACGGGATCCAACCATATCAACTCCTCATCTCTCAGTTCGTACAACGCCACGACGGATCCTGAAAGATATGGAGAGAGGAAGAGATCCTTCACTTATTTAAAAGCTTCGCAACCCCATCGCCTTTCGGCCTTTTGTTCCCTGTATCCCTTCTCTCGCTTCTACTCTCGAGCTGGGCGGGAAAGGTTGATGAAAGCAAAGATGGATCTAAAAAATAAAATAAATCATAGAGGCAGACTCGAGATAGTGGAGAGTCGAGTTTTGGACCCCACTGATTCCGCGAAATCGGTGTGGGACTTCCTCCTCCCTTGTGCTCATCACCCATCGATCCGGATGATGAAATCAAAATCCCTTTCACCCTTTCCCGCTTGCGCGTACCTTACCGATCGTGATCGCCGTCGTCCTCTCGCTCCATTATTTTTCAAAAACCTCCACCCTTCCATCCCTCCTTCCTCTTTCGATCAAGAGGGCAAGGATCTGTTTCGAGAAGAGCAACCTTCTCGCGAAACGAGGAGATACGACGAGCACATTTGCATCCAGAACGGTCTGTGTGAGGTTGTTGTAGGTTTTCGTTCGCCGAGGGTCCAAACCCCACCCCTCTTTCAACCCCAACCCCTCTCTTGTGCGTCATGCACCTGCGGATGCACGTACTTCGTATGTGCTGCGTTCGCTCCGTGCGTGCGTGATCGTTAGCGAAAGTGGGGAAAGTTGGAGAGGAGATTTCGAAATGAAGGGAGCGAGATAGTATAAACAACGGGCTGGAGGTTGGGGGGGAGGGGCATGCTCTTTGCCCATTTCACGAAAAGACACATGAAATCACGAAAAATGAAAAATGAAGAATGAAAAGCCAAAAGAACAAGAAGTTGAAACAGACCAGGCCCTCCCCCCCTCCCCAGTCCCCAGCCTCCGTGATCGTGGATCGAATAACGTGATCTGAGGTGAGGGGCGATCCCTCCTCATCATAATCGGAAAGAGGTTTGGAGACTGAGACTCTCGTCACGCGGATTCAACGAGGAAAACGAGTCGCGGTCGCAAGGTTTGGTGCAAGATGCTCGGGTTCGCGTCGAACGATTCTCGATTCATCTACCAGAACACAAGTGGAGGACACAATCGACTCGGAAACCTTACCCTCGTGATCCTCCTCCTCCTCCCCCTCCTTCCCCCCTTGCTCGAGAGCCTCCATCAGTTGAACCTGTCTCATCGCAAAAAATGACACAATGAGGGGAATCCATTCATCCCTTGCCAGGGAAACTCAACTTCCTTCCATCGATACCGGTATGAGTCTTGAGATCGGGAAGACGGCCAGCCGGCCCCGGATGGTCACTGCAAAGAGGCTGTCCTTGGTCCATGCGATTTTGTCACAGAGAGAAAGAGAGAGGCGCCCTGGATCTCAACATTTTCTTTGGTAAAAGGTCACATCAGATACTAAAATTACAAATGAAAGCAAAAGAAAAGAAAAATGTGCACCAGTCGGCTTCCACGACGAGGGGGGGGGGGGGGGAATGGGGAGGCAGCGCGCCTAACCCCAACTCGGGGACGATTCTTTGAAAGGTGTTGGTATGCGAGGTTGAATGGTCCGAGTTGAAATAGGCAAGCGTTGCTGGTAGAGTCGAAGAAGAGGACAGAGTGGATGTAGGAATGCTGAGAAAGGAGGGGAGGGGTTTGGGTGGGGTTTGCTGGTAATCCGACTGCTAACTTAAAGAGTTCCCTTGCGGATCATCTCGTCCCTCTCAGCATCAATGAGGTTGCCGACGACCTTGTAACCCCTTGGTGCCTTCCTCGAAGACTTTCCCGCGTCGACCACCTCGTCAGCCTCGTTGACCCATACAGCCTCTTCGTCGCTGACCATGTCGGTTCCCAACTCGTTGTCGGCCGAGAGCCTCCTGACGTTATCAACGTGAACTAGCTCCTTGACCGCCAGAATAGCTCCCGCCGCCTCTGGTCCGATCGGCCTGTATACGCTCTGGAGACGCTTCTTGAGCCCTAACGATTCCAGGATCCGATTCGTCTTAGCTGGCATACCGATACCGGATCTTCGGAGGGTGATACGGTAGTGAGTGGATTTGATGGGCGATGCAGCGTTTGACTCGAATCGCAGACCCAGCCTCGAAGAGGAAGCAACAGGCGACCTTCTGGCGAGTGTTCTGGCTAGTATCGTCGAGCTTGTTCCCACAAAGTACATCATGACAGATTTTTCTGAGGACCGTGGTGTGTGTGTGTGTGCGTGTGTGTGCGTGTGCGGATGTATGCACTGGAGCTTGCTTTCCTTCTCTTGTAGGATTGACTAACCGCCCCTCGTGTCTTGAACGGTCCTTCTTCACTGGTAATCAGTTCTGCTAGCAAAGAGACCATTAAGAGGCGGAGAATGAAACAGGTCAGCTTTCACCTAGCTCCTTCGTAATGGCGACTTCTTGGGTAAAATCTCTTCCCCAGCGATAAACGGCATAGCCCAACCTAGGTCAAGCTTTGGTTAGCAAGACCGAGTCCATTTCAGAAAAACCTGTTCTCGTCCCCGCGTAACGTGAAGCCCGTGTCGCCTCCCTATCCAAGTCCATCATCCTTCCCTTCCGAGCCGTCAGTAACAGCCGATGGCTCAAAGTGGGAAAGATCGCGAGCGTTCTCTCAACCACGGAACCATCAGATGATGATCTTCAAGCTCAAGGAAGGTTAGGAGAGGACGAGGACCCCTTGGAAAGAAAGGTGCAGCCATCATCGGAAAACGTAAGCGTGGGTTGAGAAGAGGCGAATCAGGGAAGAGAGACCTCAACAAGCCTTTTTCTTAAGCAACATCGAATCCAATGACCTAGGCGGCATCTAGCCCGATAAGGCGACACACGCCCAAGACAATGGAGACCCTGCTCAATCCAAAGATGATCGAGACCCCATCACTCTACCTTGAGTTCAGCCCCATCCTACGCATTCTTGCATCGACCAAGAGGCTAGCTCCTTTCTTGCCTAATTGGGAAGAGGCGGAGCGCACACGCCCGCTCGCGACGGCTCTTCCTATTGCATATCGGTTTGACGATGTTCATCATTCTGACTCCTTGCTTCTTAAACCAGTTCCTTCGGTAGAGCCAAGCCAGCTGCCCACTATGCCAAGGCCCACACGATATAAAACAAGAAAATGGCAGTTGTGAAAAGGGGATCAAGAATGCTCAAGGTACGCACCGTCGGGTATGTATCCAGACGGCGATGTCGAGGGTTGGCTAAATTACAGATTGGTAGAAGAACAATGGAGAGAAAGACTTTTCGTTACCAAGAAAATGGTGGGTGCCAGGAGATGGTCGTTGATGGAAGAGGAGACGATGAGGAAAAAAAAGTTCCAGACAAGAGGAAGTCCATGTAGATGGAGGATTGAATGTAAGCTTTACGTCCTCAATGTGTTCGGCAACTCCCAGCACGACCATAAGCAGATTCAAAAAAAGCAAAAAGCGAGCGTGAAAAAATTCACTCAGAAGGAATACCCCTCAGACTTCCAAGGAAGGTCTGCGGACCCTCATCGAACCAGAGCAGGCTACAATCCAAGCGATACAAACGATTCGAGGAAAGGACCACTGGCCAACCGACGCTCCGTAAACGGAGGGTTCGTGTCGGCGACCTCTTCCGAAGAAGATGGATCGCAAACCCATGTGAATCTCTCGAAAGGAGAGCCAAGTGCTCCACCCCCAAGGGGATGCTAGGGTCCTAGAGTGGAAACTGCGAATTTTGGCTGGATACCAAGGGTATCATCATAGGAGGTATTCCTCTGAATCTCGCCCCTCGCAATGAAGGAGATGCTTTTTTGGGTTGGCTTTCGAGGTTGAGACTCATAGACACTTACGAATACGAAAGGGAGCGTGACCAAAATGAAGAAAGGGAAGCTGTGATAGCATCAAGAAGAAAAGGAAAGTGAGAATAGACTAGATTAGCAAAGGACAGGCTCCCTTTTCTTTCAGTAGAGAATAAATGAGATAGTCCGGCTCCTTGGCTTCCCGATCCAGTCCCGAAGTCCCTTCACTTCCTGGCTTCGTAGTCAACCATCGGTTCGCAGGAAAGGTTGAAGAGAAGCTCCATGACACAATGGTGACCCATCAGACATAAATGTGCTGGCATGCACAAAGAAAGATGATGTTCGTAGCGAACGAACTTCCTTATCGTCTCGGCATGGTCGTGTAGGCCGGGGAAAGGAGATGAAAGTCATCTTGTGGAGCCCAGCGAGTGTCATGGATCGCAACCTCCCCAACCCTTATCACTCAACGCCCTTTGCTGTGCCAAATGAGCTCCCCAAGCTTCATCCCGCAACTGTCTAGCCGAAGAAGTAAGAGGACTAGGCTGGCGGAATCCCTACTATCTAGGAAGAGCGGAGCGTGCTCTTGCTCGAAATCAGGAGGGTGGAGGGAAAAGGAGTGTTTTGTCAACTTACGAGGTGGTACTAGTTGGTGTCGGGTGGAGTGGGGATGTACGGGATGGAGGGATGAATAGAATAGGGGGGCGAGTCGGTTGAAGGGAGTGCTGGAACCACACTCCTTTTATCGTACTCGACTGGCTCAAACGTTTTCTTGACCTGTGTCCCTTTTCCCTTTTTTTCCCTTTCTTTTCTTTTCTTTTCTTTTCTTTTTTTCCTTCTCACCTCACCCGTTCATCTTGTTTTCTCCGTATTGGCTGCTGCATTTTTCTGAACGACTGCGGTCGGTCACAGAGAAAAGCGAAGAAGGAAAAGAAGAATTAATCACTTATAGAACACATTATAAAACGCGTCAAGGAAGAAAAAGTCGAACAGCCTTAGAACACAAGTTTTGACTCTTTCGTCCGATAGAAGATGATCCACGAATCAATCGGGAAAATTGATTCTCCCGATTCAAAATTGGGCGATCGGATCGGATGACAAACCTGAGAAGGTTGCTTTCCACAGCCCTCGCTCTGGCTGGTGGCGGATTGGTTGTGGATGGTGTATTGAGTAAGTGAATGGGATGGGTTATTGGAAGACACGCTTGCACTCATGAGGATGAGGTTCTTGACGGGGTGATGGAGGGAAAGTATGCTTGGTCTGACTGGTGTAGCGAGTTCCATTTCTGATCCCGTGTGGCAAACACGGCACAAACGCACATACCCGTGCACACACACACACACGAAAGTAGAGAACACTCATAACTCTTTCTACCTGTCTCATAGACTTGCTGCTTCCCACCTTGCAAAGAAATCGTCCAGAACAAGCTGGATCCAAAGCATATTGGGCCAGCCCTACGTGGTCCTCTTCTCTCCACCAGAAACAAAGAGGAAATCAACAGCAGGAGGGGTGAGTACGAAGGAGGTAGGGATCGGATTCCAATCCTCTTTCTCATCTCTCCTTGATGATTCCCCAAGCTTGCCTTCACCAGCGTCGATCCCAAAACCAACCACGCCATCCCTGGTAGGACTTGACCTTTCTGCGCAAAGGGAACAAGCCCTACCGATCCCGTCCTTTCAACATAAATCGCCCGCCATCAGTTCCGCATTCCGCCGTCGATCAACCACCTCAACTCGACCACCCTCTTCCCACTTTGCATCCAATCAAAAGCCAGTCGGGAGAGGAAGGGCTCTCAAACAACCGCTCGACCTGGGCACTCTCTTGTCTCTCTCTCTCTCTCTCTCTCTCTCTCTCCAGCACACATCAATCACTCATAAGGTAACCGCTTTCCTCTCTAAAAAAAATTAAAAAAAAAGAAAAAAAAAACTTGTAGGAAGGAGGAGAAATGGCTTCAGGATCAACAATCATCGATTTGACTGCGGAATCGCCACCTGGAGCGCATGCCTCGAACACCTTCGCAGGCTCCTCCACTTCGTCATCGTCATCGAGGACTGGGACGGCAGGTAGGAGCTCGAGAGGAGACATGGATCTCCAAGATCCAAACTTTCGAAGGGGCTCGCCTTCTGTCCAACGTGGCAGGAGGGAAAGCCTAAACCCAATCAGTGGCTCCAGGCGAATCTCAGTGTTGGAGGTTCCTGACAGTGATAACGAGGACGACGGCATAGCTTTTGTCGGCATGTCGGGCTCCAGTAACACAGGCAGAGGCAGCAGTGGTCATGCCCCGAACATTCGAGAAGGCCATCCTGACATCTGGCACCGAGGTGAGTCGCAGTTTCTTCCCGAAACCCTGAGCCACGACTGAAGCGTTGTGGTAGAGTTCTGATTCGACCCGAACCTGGTGCTTGTCAAGAGAGGTTCGAAAAATTGGAATGGCTTGAGAGATTGGTGCTGATTTCGCCCACCGCATCGTCCGAAAGCAGTCTTTCTAGCTCCGGATAGGCACGCCGCCCAAGGGTCAGTAGCAGGGGGAGGAGGGTATAGAATGCCAGGACACTACGACCACGCAGCTGCAGGCCATTTGCCGCCGAACCAGCGGATACATGATGGTCTACCTCCTGGGCCGCATCGGCTGGCGGGAAACCAACCAGCGATGCCACCTTTGTTTTTGGATACGAGGCTCAGAGGCTTGGACGACCTGAGAGCAAGGCTGTTAGCCTTCCGAAACCCGATCCGACCTAACTTGGGGGCAGCAGCTGCGACGGTGATAGGAGCTAGGACGGGGCCTGGCGGCGGCCAAGCTGACGAGACGAATGTACCGAAGGAGTACGATGCCAAGTGGACTCATCCAAACCCAGCGAGGAAAGGGTTCACGCACAACATCATCGAGCCACCGGTCGACCTTGAAACCTACTTTGATGACAAGGCCAAGGTTACTGGACCTCTGCCAAATACGACGCCGATCTGCGCAGGTTGCCGGCACGCTCTGGTGCTGGGAGGTTCTGGGCACAAGAGGCTTTGGGCTCTCCCGTGCGGCCACCTCATCGATGGGAGATGCGTCAGCAAGCTGAGTGGCAAAGTCGTCGAACCAGCGTCATCATCAACAGAGACGCACGCGGATGAGGAGGCGCAAGTGGAGGCGGTGTCGTCGACGGCTCACGGGGACAAGGCTAGGGCCAAGGGGAAACGCAAGGCTGTAGAACTGCCCGAGGGTCAGCCGTTGAGGAAGTCTCCAAGGGGCAACAAGGGGAAGGGCAGGGCTTTGGAATCGTCGTCGGGATCGACACCCAAGCCCAAAAAATTCAAATGCCCTGTGCCTGGCTGTGGCCAGCAATGCTTCCCTGAGCCGGGACACAAGATATCTTGCTTTGAGCTCTACATATGATCTCTCCAGATCATGGACCTTGGATATCCCCCCCCCCCCTCTCCCCCCCTACCCTTCCCAGCCATCACTCACTCACACTTGCAGGACTTTGGACTGAACCCTGGTCGCCACCCAACACAGGATTCGTCGGGCTGCGGGAAGCGTCTTGGTGAGATGTGATACTCTCTTCCCGATCTTCATCACCTCTGATCATACATCGATCTGGTGAATGATGAGAATGAAGTCAGACACCTTTTCTCTCGAATCCCTTTCTTTGCTTTCTTTTTTCCCCTCCTTCCTCTTCCTTCCTTTCCCCTCCTTTTCGCTTCCATCGCTCCGGTCCCTCCGGAGCCTTGTGGGGCTTTGTTGACCCTTGTTCTGATCGATCATCGTGTAGCACTACCTTCATTGTAATCTGTTCCATTCTGATACCTAGTACTCTACCTCCTTCTCGCGATATGCGGGGCGACGGTGAAATCCCATCTGAAATCGAGACTTGCGGGCCAAGGGTTGAGGCTGTTGATGGAGAGGTGGGGATGGGAGACGGATGAACCACGTGATGCTTCTGAATGGTGCGGCTCACTTGACCGACAGTAGTTTGTGACCACAGAGGTTGCCGGGCGCGCGGCTTGAGCCGTCCAAGTCTTGCTTTAAACCGACAAAGGAAACATCCCAAGTGGAGAGGAGAGGGGGAATGAAAACAAACAAGATCCTTTCTTGAAGAGAAAACTCCACTTTTTTTTTCTTTTTCTTTTTTTCTTGACGATCCAAGTGTGAGGGACGGCAAAAGAAAAGAAGGGGAGAAGGGAGAGGGAGAGAGAGAGAGGGTAAGAGAGAGAAAACCGACTCAAACGCGACGAGTAAAAACTGGTCAGTGCATTTTTCTCTTTTTTCTCCTTTTCTTTTCCCAGCTCTTTCTCGTTTTATTCCACATTAGAAAACCGCAGAAGGCTGACATGCTTTGGATGTAGAACCTGAAGTGATGATGGTGAGTGGCTCCATCTCCCTCTCCCTCTCAACCCTACATCCTCTGGGATGCCCTTACATCTCTCTCCACCCACACACTCTGACTCCCAGCCCAACCTGTTTCTTCGATAAACCAACCCAATCCAACCACCCTTTGCTCGCCAGATCTCCAAGGCAAAATACTGTGGGAGAAGAAGGAGGAGGAGGAGGAAGGAAGAGGAAACCAAGAAGAAGAAGAAGAAGAAGAAGAAGAAGAAGAAGAGGAAGCAACTCGAGCCTCGCCATTTGCTGTTTACCCCCAATCCTGTTTGCCATGTCCGAATCAGCTTGCTTGTAAGATTACGCTCACTATCCTCCCATCGTGCCCTCCCCTCCATCCTCCCCACCTGCATTCGACCCACTCTACCTCTCATCCACCTGGAACGCTGAAAGAGGTCAAGAAAAGAGGAGGGAGAAGAAGAAAAAGAAGGGGGAGAGAAGTAAGAACGCGAGGGAGAAAGGATGGAGATCGACTCTGCCTCCCCCTCGCCTCACCATCACCCCTCAGTTCCTTCCGCGAATTCCTGGCTCAATCAAGATGGTAACACCCTCTCCCTGACCAACCTGCAGCAGCCAGTCCCGTCTACCTCCTCCCCGCTTCCGCCTTCCTCCCCCTCGGTGAGCAGAAAGAGGCGAAGGAGTCCCTCTTCCTTTTGCAACCAATACCCCAACCCATGCCACACCAACACCGCCGACTCCGACAATCCTGATCGAGCCCAGTCTCCACCCCTTAAGCGACGTAACCACTCCTCCCTCCCGAGGCACACCTTACCTCTCCCCTCCGTACACCCCGACTTCCAGTCAGAGCCCACTTCCCACTTCCCCGATGTGCAACCAAGCTTCAACAGGCAAGACTCGCACTCCACCCTCGAGACGGTCGCTTCCATGGGCCAGAGTCCGATGGAATACGGTGCGGATTTCGGATCCGAAGGCTCCATTTCTAGATCGGCCAGCGTCGGAGCGACTGCAAGCGACACTGGGATGGACTCCCCCATGCATACAATGAGGCTCCAATCGCCCTCAAACTCGGACTCTGCCCATACCGGCAATGGCTCCCGCCGTGATGACGCGACGGGCATCGACAAGATGACGAGCGTGAGGATGGAGGAGGCAGAGGTGAGATGTCGATCTGATCGAGGACAGACGTTTTACGTCTCTTTGATCTCTAACTTTATTTTTGCGTCCTTTGCCCTTGGCATACTCTTTCTCGTCGAATGCTCGGTTTTTCTCGAATCGTGGACACCTCTACCTCCCATTAGTTGGTCAAGTCGGATGATTCCATGGGATCCCCTTCGTCATGCCGCTCCTCTCCCGAAGCAAGCTCGAGCCTGACAGGCAACAGATGGACCTCAATCCGACCTGAAGAGAGTTACGATCACGTGTACTCGAGTCGAGCAGAATCTACTCCCGACTCTTTCAATCTCCGGCGAAGCAGCCAGGGCCTGAACCTGACCATTGCGAGCAACAACAGGTTCCACGCTCCGCACGTTCCCTCGCCCCTGGCCTCTACCGAATTTCCAAGGTCGCACCCATCCTCCGGATTGATGGAGACCAGGACCAATTCGAGCGATGAAGACTATGCGATCGCCAACGACGACATCAATGACGCCTCAATCCTTTCAGACTTGGCGCGGCCAAGAACTCCCACCTCGACGCACTTCTCCAGGTTGAACTCGGCGCCAGGCATGGGGGGGGGCATGGGATCAAGTAAGAAGCAGCACTCGCCCGGCCTCGGTCCAACGACGCCTCCTGGCGGCAAGCAGATGCTCCGCTTCACGCTCGGGTTCAGAGACGATTGCGAGCTTTGCAGAAAGAAGAGTCAGTTGACAAGCTCATCAAACGAGCCGAGCATGGAGGAAGAAGACTCGTCACTGACGCAGCGACCCCCATCCCTTGCCTGCTGCTCTTTCTACACCCACTCCATCAACCTCCCTATCCTTTCCTTCCCCTTCCTCCCCGTCTCCTACCTCGCCCTCGCAGCCCCAGGCCACTACAGTCACGTAGTTCACCGAAGGGAGACGTGAAAATCTCCCGAACCTTCTCCGTGGAGCATGGACTAGAGGCAGTCCATAAAGAAGAGGATCGCCAGCCCGGGACGAGAGCGAAGTCCAAAATATCGGAGATCGGCAATCCCGTGGCCAGTAATCGCATCATGGGTGAAAAGGCCCAAGACACTATGGCCGAACGAAGCTTCCCCCCTTCCCCTCATCCGGGGAACTGGAACTGAAAAGAGATTCTAGGCGAGGCAGGGAGGGAAGTAGAAGGGTAGGATCGAATCAGGCCTCATATTGTCAACCATCTAGGGAACAGGTCTAGAAACCAGATCAAGGAGAGGGAGTGACGACTCTCCCTTGCGTCCCACATACCAACCCCCCCCCCCCCCACCCTCTCCGCCTCGAACATGAGAACTGCAGAAGAAGGTTCGGACCATCCGACTCTGTTTTCGTCTGAACCTTATTGCGAGAGGTGAGACAGAGAGAAAGAGGGAGAGGGGGAGGGGGAGAGAGAGCGAGAGCGAGAGAGAAGAGGCAGAAGAGGCTGAATTAGGGGGGCGGAACTCGATTTCAAGAAATCGTGAATCATGTAGCCTCCAAGACTTGTAAATATACCTTGTCTAGCATCCCCTCTCCCTCCGCGGCGACCAGGGGCGGTTCCGACTCCAGACCCCCAAGCGCCTTGAGGCGGCACTTGTGCACCAAGACTTGATTTCCTCCATTCCCTTGACACACACGAACCGCCATCCCCGCAGGGTGGGCCTGGGTGAACTCGACTTTGTCCAAGCGCCTCTCTCCCGGAAGGATACCGTGATCGATGGGGGATGTTCCTGGAGGCCCACGGCACAGTCTACACATGACCTCCTCTCTACCTCAAGAGGTGGGGATGGTGGTCCACAATGGGACTTCTCGCAAGTGGGAGAGAAAGAAAAAGCCAGGAGGTCAGTGGGGGGGGGGGAAGGGTAGACTCGCATGCGTCTTTTCCTCCTTCTTTCCTCTCTAGCCACTTTTGCGGGTTTACGTTCTCGTGCTAGAGGTGGTGTGTGAGGGTGATGTTATTACAAGGTTGAAAGGAAGGGAGGGGAATCGTTGGAAGATCGTGAAAGGGGGCGGCGAGGAGTGGGTGGGGGTCGGCCTTCTTTCTTGATTTCACTTCTTCTTGCCGAGCTTGGCGATGGCGGCCTTCTTGGCGTCGGCTTCGGCCTTCTGCTTCGCTTTGAAAGCAAGGTCCTGGTTGAGAGAACGATTTGGAAGGAATTGTCCCAAGGGGAGAAGGGGGGGGGGGGGGGTGGTAAAAGAAGGTTAAGAATGGTTGGAAAGGGGTGGATTTGTCGTTGCGATTTTATTGAAAGTCCAGTATCAGTTCCGGCTACGTTCGATAACGATGGTGAACACAGCTTCATGAAGTTTCTTCCCCCCCGTCCCTTTTCTCCCATCCTCCTTCCTACCTTCCCCGTTCCCTATTCCTAGAAAGAGAGCGACCTCCGCACCGCTTCCATCAAACACTCTGGAACTTGGAAAGGATCGAAGGGACCGTAGGTTGTACCATGGGTCCGATTACGAAGATCAGGATTCTTGGATGTGTGTCTCCCTCTCCGAAAAAATTGCCTCGTCCCATTGACCTCTGACCTCTCTTCTCCTCCAAAACCTCCCCCCCCCCCTCTTCACACGTATGCTCCCCAGACCAAACGGAGCGGCAAGAAACTCACTTCCTCGTCGAGCTCCTTGGCAACCTTTTTGGGCGCCTTGAGAGGCTTGGCCTTTCCACCTTGACGTCCGGACATTCTGTTGGAGAGGAAGGAGGTTCAAAAAGGAGAGGGGAAGGAGGGGGGATCAAAAAAACAACGAGGAACGGCTGATTTGAGCATTCGATTCGATCGTAAACGTTTTTCAAGCTAGCCCAGAGGCACCCATTCAGTCGTGCCTCCTCCTCGGGTGATTTCCCCTATCCATCCTTTCCACCTTGCGATCAACGCCTTTCTCGGTCGGTATGAGCCCCCTAGCGCCTGATTGTGTGCGTGTGTGTGTTGGAGTCGAAACTTTGGAGAACCTTCCCTAGTCTTCTCCAGCTCAGGACCAAATAGGGGTTTCGGATCCTCGCCTCGGATCAAATGACCTACCTTTCTGTATGGGTCTTTGCAGACGAGGTTGAAGAGTACTGTATGTGCAGGCTACGTGAGAGGGAAGCGGAGGTTGTCACCAGAGAGTGGTTGTGGGTTGGCAAACTTGTGGCGATGGGTGGTGTCGAGGTGGTGAGATAGCTTCCTCCTTTCCGTTCCTTTTTTTTTTTTTTCTTTTTTTTTCACCACAAGAACAAAATTCCCACCTCCATCAACCCTTTACCCAACGCTATCATCTCGTTTCTTCAGTTTGGCGCATTCCAGATTGCAATCGGGACGGAAGATCGGCGATTTTTTATTAAAAGGTCAGAGTTTTTCGCTCCCCACCTTGGAAGTTTGGGAGGGGAACCGTGCACACTCGAAAATACGGGTGGCGTAAAAAAAAACAACCGGACGACGCACGAAAGTAGTCGAGTGAAAGAGAAAGAAATGGCGCAACATTTCCAAGGGAAAAGGAAGAAAAAATGGGCAAAAAGAAGACCAAAATCATGCGTAATCCAGGCCTATTTCTGTTAAACGATTCAATGTCCTTTTTCATTGCATTCTGCTTGTTTCCAAAGCCTTCTGGAGGATGAAGGTCGGGGAGGGGGGAGGGGAGGGGGAATGAGAGTAGAGGAAGACATGGCGGGGAGGGGAAACAGCTATGTGTACACTTTCAGTCTTTTTTTTTTTTTTTTTTTCCACCCTCTTCCTTTCCTCTCTCTCTTCGTCCCCTTCCACCTTCATTCTCTACCATCTTCGTCCAATCCATCCTTTGGTCTCCACCGTCTTCGGTAACTTATCTCGAGCTGTCAGGCTTTTTTTTTTTTTTGGTTTGTTTTTTGGGTCATCCATTTTTTTGTTGTTGAAAGGGTGAAGAAGTGGGATGGAGCAAGGTAGGGTAGTGGAAGGGAGGAACGAGCTAACACTGGCACGACGGGAAACCAAGCCCATCTTCCAGCCCGGCTAATGGAGTCAAGCCTTTGGGCGCGCGGCGCTGGGATGGAGCTCGCGCATCGAACGGGGAGAATGACCGCAATCTCATCATGCTAGCTACTGAACCGTCCTCAGCGAGCGTAGTATCGGTTTCCCGACTCTGTCCTATCATGCTGGTACCTGTCGTCCTGATACCTTTCCTCCTCCCTGCGTTCATCACTGTAGTACGATTGGCCACCATGAGGGCTCATGGGGGGAGAAGCTGGGTAATCGCGGTCTAGCGGAGCGCCTCCAGCAGCGGCACCTCCAGCGTTGTGGTACGGCCTGGAAGAAGCGTAGTACTCGTCCCCCCTGGGCTCCCACACTCCCGAATCTCGAGGCGCGAGAGGGATGTCGTCTCCCGGTCCGTTAAAGTTCTTGAACCTCCTGGCCGCCTCCCGCTGCTTCTGGCCGTAGGACCTTTGGGCGTAGCACATGTAGAGCTGGGTGACACCCATGAGGACGATCAGCCCGCCCATGACGCCGATCTGGACCCAGATGAAGACGTTGCAGATGTCCCTCCCGGAACCGTCCAAGGCCGAGGTCGCCTGACTGATTGCCAGGCCCGAGCCGTCTCCAGAAGGGGTCGATCCAAACTTGGCGACACACGAGTCGAGGGCGGTCGAGTGCCTCACCGCCGAGACCGCAAAGAATGCTAGGGCGCTGACGATGGTGATCAGCGTGAGGATCAAGTTGATCCGGATGTAGGTCCTGTACATTGCGGTCGACTGCCTGATGATGGAGAAGAGGCCGAGGGTCTGCCAGAAGAAGGTGATCAGGCCGAGAGCGGCGATGAGTCCCTTGGACCATGAGGGTATCGCGCCCATGGTCGCCACGATCGAAGGAGGCACCAGCGCGAGGATGGCGACGACGAGCGAGACGAAAGCTGCTTCAAGCACGAGAAAGTAGGCACCCGCGTTGACGAGCGGCACAGCCTGTTGGGAATGAGGAGGTGGCGTTTCGAATCCCGTAGAAGAAAGAACGGGCAGGCATGTCAGCAAGGAGCAGAGCTTTGGACAAGATTGGTATCTGAACGATCCGCATGGAAAGTATCCTATCCACCTTACATCCACTGGAATCTCTCTTCAGAGTGCTTCACACTTACGCAGCAACAAAATTCCATCCCTCTCCCTCTCCCCATTGTATGCTATTTGTCGGAATTTGACGGAAGGGAGTGCTTCTTTCCTCGTGTGTGTGCCCTTCTCACGTGGAGGGAGAACGACTGCGAGTTGAGATCGAAGCGTTTCAGTCTTTTGCGGTGAAGATTTCGGATCAGACTTGCGAGCTCGATCCTTTGGTCGGTCGTCACTCTTTCAAATGAGACGGAAAGTGTTGACAGAGGTGGTGATCAAGAACTATGTGTGGAGGCAGAGCCAGCTCGCCACCGAGGAAACCTGATAAGGTGGTAGAAAGAAGTCGAACAGCCAGAGCTTGCTTTTTCTCCCTTTGATCCCAGTCTTTCTCTAGAGACGATGTGTGTTGTGTGAGTGATGGAAGGAGTGAAGATGGAGAAGGGAAATGGAGGAGGGGAAGGTGAAGGAGACAAGGAGTGGGTCGTGAAGAGGAGGTTCGGTCTTTCATGATGAATGAGGGATGAGTGAGGGGGGGCCTGAGGGCATCGCGATCCAAGAGTCGAAGTGAGAATAACAGTAACATCTTCAAATTTAGCCTTGTTCCTTTGACTACTCAAGTAGATTGCTTGTAAAAACTACTTCAATCTTGAGCCTTGTTTATGTACGACTTACTCCAGTAAGTGTGGGTACAAACCAAGGCTGTGCCCCTTTAGAGGGTGGCCTCTCGTAAATATTATTTTCCTCGGCCAACAAGATTTTATTTTCCGTTTCCTCATACTTATCCAAGGATTAATCAAACCAGTCGGTGTGTATGAATGCGAATACTGTCCTCGGCAGTCGGCACCTTCCCCCTCTTCTTGGCTTTGGTTGCCGAGGCGTTTCTTACTCCTTCTCTTCCAACCCAACCTTTTGCTTCCGCTTTCTTTGGAGTTACGTCTAAAACGAAGGCAAAGAAAGACATGAAGATAACGCAGGAGCTGAAGGATACGTATTGAACCATCAGATAACGTTATTCGACTCCTCTAAAAACAAATACAGGTCTTCGGTGCAGTGTATCGGTCTCTCTCTACCTATCCTTGATATACATTGCTCTCACTTGTGGGTGTAAGAAGATCCTCATGGTTCAATTGACATGCAGGCATCGTATAGTGGTTATTACACTTCGTTGTGGTACATGAAGCGTAACCCGAAGAAACGGATGTTCGATTCCTCCTGCTTGCATATTTTTTTGCGCGTCTGTCGTCGTATTTTTTCTTTCAACTCTTTTCCCTTAAATCTTAAAAATATGGTGACAAACTCGACCAATATTTGCCCAACTCAAGCAGGCTTCGTATAGTGGTTATTACACTTCGTTGTGGTCATCAGAGGCTCCGAAGAAACGGATGTTCGATTCCTCCAGCTTGCACTATGATTATCTTCATTTTACCAGTTGCCATCTGGGATTTTTTTTTCTTTCCTTATCCTCTTTCTCCCCTGATAAATTTCCTTACCCGATCCAAGGATCGATTTTGTCTTCTAGCATTCGAGGAGGGGATGGAGTTCATGCGCACCTCACACCTTTGTTCCACCGAGCTGTGTGACTGCCTGACTCGTGGCTTGATACTTGACGCCTTGCTCGCTTCATGGAATGGGAGGGTGTAGCGTTTGGATGAAGGAAGGTGATCGGTGGCTTCATGTGGGTCTTGACTCTGGTGTTCTTGCTCTGTTGCCGGCTCTCTCTAACGTGTTTCCGTGCGAGAGAATCAGAAACTGCGCAAAGCCAACTTGAACGACTCAATCCAGGTTGTTTCTGCAGTGGGAACCCGACTCGTCTTGTAGGCCATGCACAGACAGCATGAGCGCACCGAGGCTGCTCATTTGACTGCCATGTCTCATATCACAACCCCATCATCTCTCATCTCATTTCTCATCATTCATCCTTCTCCCTCTTTTCGTCTCCCTGCCTCTTCTCTCTCTCTACATCGGTTTCTTCCTCCTGTCCTATCTGCTCCCGCCGCCCTCGCCCTAGTTCCCTCCATTTCCTCACGCCATATCATACACCAGACCATAATTCGACTGTCCGCCTTCCGGGGAAAGAAAAGACGTTTCCTCCTTCCCTTTCGTTAGGAAAGGTGGAACCAAAAGGCTCATCGCAATCCAGCAAGGCTCTCACGCCGGTTCGAAACCTGGACGACGATCGAACGTCATCTCCACTACCGCCGACAAGAAGACCCCTCAGGCAGTGGTCTCAAACGGACAACTAGAGCCAGCTACAAAGGAGAAAGAGAACAATGTCGTCCTTCTTCCAAAAGCAGCAGCAGGTCGCCGCCTTGGACCCTCGACTCGGCGGTCTCATGGCAAGCGCCGGCTTGTACAACCTCAAGGCCCTGATCAAGGCGATTCGGTCCTGCAAGACGCTCGCAGACGAGCGATCCCTGATCCAGAAGGAGTCGGCCGCCATCCGAACCGCTTTCAAAGATGAGGATCCCTTCTCGAGGCATAACAACATCGCAAAGCTCCTCTACATCCACATGCTCGGCTACCCCGCTCATTTTGGTCAGATCGAATGCTTGAAGCTGGTTGCCACCCCAAGGTTCACTGATAAGCGGTTAGGATATCTCGGTATCATGCTCTTGCTGGACGAGAACACTGAGGTGCTCACTCTTGTCACCAATGGCTTGAAAAAGTGAGTATTCACCAGGGATCGGCATCCTTGTCTTCAACCTGTTCATCGCCATTCACTCCTTCACACTCATCTCTCCCCCACGTCTTCGGGTTACTCCAGCGACATGAACCACTCCAACATGTACGTGGTTGGACTTGCACTCTGCACTTTTGCCAACATCGCTTCCGAGGAGATGTCCAGGGACCTCTGCAACGAGATCGAAAAGCTCATGGGCAGCAGCAATACGTACATCCGGAGGAAGGTGAGCCAGCTCATAAATGAAAGGACCCATGCTCAGATCAAGCTGCGATCGGACTTCGCACGTTGGCCTGAATGCTTCAGCCAGGATTCGCGAGGCAGGAGAGTCGCTCACCAGACTTGAACCCCAACCCTCCTCTCCCATCTCAGGCGGCTATCTGTGCGATGAGGATCGTTAGAAAAGTACCAGATCTCCTCGATCACTTCAGCGACAGGACAAAGCAGCTTCTTTCGGACAAGAACCATGGCGTCCTACTTTGTGCGGTTACTCTTGCGATCGAGATCTGCAAGGCGGATGAGGAGGCTCTCTCGGAGTATCGAAAGGTGAGCCTAACACTAAGCTTGTGTGTGACCTGACCATGGCTTTTCGTGTTGCTGATTGCTGGGCTCGCTCCTTGCGACCTCTTTCTTCCTCTCACGTAGGCCGTTCCTCTTCTTGTTCGTCACCTCAAAGCATTGGTGACAACCGGCTATTCTCCTGAGCACGATGTTTCGGGCATCACAGACCCCTTCCTCCAGGTCAAAATCCTACGTTTGCTTCGGATCCTTGGAAAGGACCATCCTCAGGCTTCGGAGGCGATGAATGACATCCTGGCTCAGGTCGCAACAAACACCGAAGCAAGCAAGAACGTCGGAAATGCAATTCTGTACGAGACTGTGCTCACAGTGCTGGAGATTGAGGCTGAGAATGGCCTGAGAGTGATGGCCATCAACATTTTGGGAAAGTTTTTGGGCAACAGGGACAACAACATTCGGTAAGTTTGGATTGAGGCATGCTTCTTATTTTCTCCAGAACAAGGCTAAGCCCGACAAATTTTTAACATATCCTCGCGTTTTGAACACTTGATTGGTCATCGATTCGCAGGTACGTTGCACTCAACACGCTCAACAAGGTCGTAGCCATGGACACGAATGCTGTTCAGCGCCACCGAAACATTATCCTCGACTGTCTGAGAGATGGTGATATCTCCATCAGGAGAAGGGCGCTGGAGCTCAGCTACGCTCTGATCAATGAAAGCAATGTCAGGGTTCTGACAAGGGAACTGCTCTCGTTCTTGGAGGTCGCCGATAACGAGTTCAAGCTTGGTATGACCACTCAGATCTGCTTGGCTGCGGAAAAGTTTGCTCCGAACAAGAGGTGGCACATTGACACGGTGCTGAGGGTGCTCAAATTGGTGCGTTTGCGTTCGATGGCTGCCGCCATGAGTAGCGTCGGGAAGGTATCTTCTTGGACTCCCCTCCTTGACATGGCTTGTGGAAAAACTGATCCGGATCCTCGTTCATCTACCTCTGCAGGCCGGCAACTATGTTCGAGAAGAGGTCCTTTCTGCGTTCGTCCGCCTCGTCGCCCACACTCCTGAGCTGCAAGCGTACACGGTGCAGAAACTCTTCTCCGCCCTCCATGCGGACTTTTCCCAAGAGTCTCTCACCCTTGCGGCGGTCTGGGTGATCGGAGAGTTCGGAGAGGTCCTTCTGCAAGGTGGCAACTTCGAAGATGAAGAGCTTGTCAGGGAGGTGAGTTGGCTTTCATCCCTCACTTGATCCCTCCGTAGATGCCGCTTGCGCTTACTAACATCCTTTCACCCCATACACAATCGTTGTGCGTGGCCCGCAACTGCAACTATGGTTCGCTCAGGTTCAAGCAAAGGATGTCGTCGATCTGCTATCCTCTGTGCTCGATTCGCCCTACGTCAATGAGCACATACGCCAATTCGTTCTCACCGCCCTGGCCAAGCTTTGTACCCGATTCCAGAACGACCCGGCGCAGCAGGCGAGGATAGAGCAGCTGCTGACCAAGTTCGACCAGAGCATCGAGGTCGAGATCCAGCAACGGGCCGTGGAGTACGTGAACCTTTTGCGGAGAAAGGACATAAGGGACGGGGTCTTGGAGAGTATGCCACCTCCGGAAATCAGGCAGACCGTCCTTGGGACCGTCTCTGAATCCAAACCGGTCGGGTCCACCCGGAGCGACAAGGACTCGCTCCTCGATCTGATGGGGGACGAGATGCCCTCAGGCACCAACGCCCAGGCTTCTCCCCTCAACGGGGGTGGCGCGGCGAGAGTCCAACAAAGCACGCACGACCTTTTAGCAGACATCTTTGGCGCCTCAGACAGCTTGGCTTCTTCCACACCAGCTGGAATCCAGGCGACGCCGGCGGCATCCAAGGCCAAGAGTTCGGTGAACGACATCCTTGGCCTCTTTGGAGATTCTGGCTCTTCTCCCGCACCTTCTTCGACGGCAGCACCGGTATCGAACAACAGCTCTTCCTTCGGCGGTCTGGACCTTTTGGGGGGAGACGCTGTTCCTCCCCCTCCCCTTGTCGGCGCTGCAGCTGCCACAGCCTCCCCCTCGTCGGCGCAACCTCCTTCGACGACTCAGGCACCTGGTGCCAAGGCTCACACCGCTTACGAAAAGAACGGACTCTTGATCACCCTCACACCCACCGTGAACCCGGCAAGACCCGACATCACCAACGTCACCGCCAGGTTCACGGCGACAGGCTCTTCCGAAATCCGGTCGATCAACTTCCAAGCTGCTGTCCCAAAGGTTCGTCGATGTTTCTTCCGCTCCCCCCTCTCCCTTTTCCACCCTGAATGCGGAGTCGAATTTGCTGATTGTTGGAATGACTTCACCTCGACCTTGACGTGTTGCGATGGGGTAAAAAATTTCAAAAACCACAGAGCCAAAAACTTCAGATGCAAGCGATTTCCAAACCGGACGTCGCTCCGGGGTCGACCGAGACGCAAGCCATGAGGGTCATGGCGCCAAACGGGGTAAGTTTCAAGCTCCCTTCCTAGTCAAGGAGTCTACTGCTGTTCTCGGAAAAAAAAAAGAACCACCGTTGTCCGCCCATCTTCACTCAGCAGAAGTCCACTAATCTGTTCCCTTCTTCTCTCCCTCGCAACCATATTCACGAACAGGCTCAGATAAGGCTTCGACTGAGAATAAGCTACGCGATTGGAGAGGCGGTTCAGGCTATACAGGATCAGGTCGATTGGTCGCAGCCGACTGCGTGAGATTCTCTGGAATCGAGAGATCTGGAAGGCTTGGAGTCGGACAGACGGTGCTGGAGTGGGTTCCCTGCTTGTACGGGGCGAAGGGTTTGGAGTTTGGACCGAAATCTGTACGCTCGAGCTCGTGTGGGTCTTGGCTCGGAAATCGTTCCTCTTGCGGTCCACCCTTTTCCCCATTGGCCTCCTGACATGAGCAATCCTACGATCGTAAACCGTTTTCGTCTATCCCGACCAAATTGTGCGCAAGGTTTCGCGACTTTCCCTTTCCCCCCTTCTCCCCATTTTTTTCTGTCTTTCTTTCTTTCTTTCTTTTTTTTTTTTTTTGCCTGTGGTCGGTTACGGATGTCGAGATGCGTTTTGTCCTTTTTCGTTGCGTATGATTCTGGGATTTCTACTTTCTTCTTTCTCTCTTGGAAGCAGAGCATCCTGGGACTTGCGCGCGGACTTGGGAAGCAAGAGGTGGAGACTCTGGGGTCTCAAGGACGGGCAAGGTCTACCCACTTATGCACTGGTCCCTGGGCCAGCACGCGCTGCGATAAGCCGGAGGAAAGGTGAGAAGCAGATTAAAATAAGGGAGGAGAAAATATTTTAAGGCAACCTCCCAGAGGGGAGGAGGAAGTCAGATTTTGGCCAGTCAGCAATGATTTTTTTTTTCTTTTCTTTTTTTTTTTTTTTTTTTTTTTACCAGCCAATCAACAGTCCTTCGTCCCCATCGCCTTCGGGGCTTCGAAATCCCTCCAAAAAGCCCTCCCTGTCTTTTTCTTAGGCAGATTTGGACTTACGGGAGGAATCCATCTTCATAAATATTGCAGCAGACATAGCCCAACGAGCAGTCACTGCTTGTAGAACATGCGTTCCCCATCTTTGAATGTGATGGGGTCCTACTGGAATTGGCAGAGTGGGCTGAATGCGATGAGCAAGGTAAGGGTAAAAAGGTGGGCCTTGAAGAGTGTCATGGCGTTCATCGTTTCTTCTTCTTCTTCTTCTTCTTCTTCTTCTTCTTCTTTCCCCCCCCTTCGATTGTGATTTAAGCGGGAACAGTAGTGTGAGATGCTGAGGTTGGAAAAGATGCAGATGAAAGAAGATGAAATTCATGAGGTGAGGAGGAGAGGGAGAGGGAAAGGGAGGGATTTTCTGGGCTCTCTTTATACGTCTTACGAAGCAGTGGTGAAGCAAGAAACCCTTGACATCCAGGTGATTTTCATTTTCCATCCAGCATCGCAAGCTGTTCTGAGACCACAAGTTGGGTGGGGACTCTTTGCCGTCAACCATGAGAGGGGTGAGGAGTCAGTGTGCCGCGTTGCCATTATTGGTTCCTCCCCCACAACCGCCACGACGGCTTTTCGACTCATTCTCCTCCCCCGACCCGACCTCATCTTTCATCCTTTTTTTCTTTCTTTCCCCACCATAGCCCCTAGAAGGATTTATGCATTCCGTCGCGCCACTACTGTCTTTCCCCCACTCCTTCACTTGATTCTCCTCCTCCTTGAGCACATGGGTGTGGAGGATATTGATGTCAAGGTTTGATTGGGAAGACAAAGGCTTGCGAGCATCAGGTCTCCAGCTCGATGGATTCTCCAAGTAGGGTCTCCAGCAGCGAACTGTCTAGATAAGAGCAAGTGAACATTGCAGCAACGCGAGCGTGGGTGTAAATGTGAAGCAGAGAGATAAAAAAGAGCCAGGACTGAGAATCAATATGGTGGTGGTGGTGGTGGCTTGTAGCGTCGCCATTCATCAAGGAAAAAAAAATTACGGCCACGCGTAGTCACAGTGTTGGCAGAGGCATATTCGATGTCCTCTTCCCTCCACCCGATCCACACGTGACTACTTGTCTTTGTTAGAATCCTCGAAAAGAAGCCCCGGGTGAAATTTCGTGTCTTCGACGAAGAAAGAAGAAGCTCCGGGTAATTTAGTGACAGGGTTGGCAAAATGAAGTGGAGCTAAAAAAAAAGTAAGATGGGAAAGAACGACAAGGACAAGGTGATACTTGGTAACGCTGGGGAAGGAGGGGCGGGGGGCGGGCAAGAGAAGGCCAGGTACAATACTTCTGTGTTGGGCATGGTTGTGCTGTGCCTACATCCCGGTTCTTTTGATCACAAAGTCTCTCTCAAGGGTAGCAAGTCTTTTTTTATTTTTTTATTTTTTTTTTTTACAAATCTGATCTTTTCCAGGTCGAACCAGGCTGAATGGACAGGCAACATCGCCTCTGTCAATCTTGGGCTTCTCCAGCGTGATTCTCCCCACTCACCTTTAGGAGCTGGATCCTTTCTTGCAAGAGATTGAGGGAAGGTTGGATAATGAGAAGGGTCTTGATCGGACATCCTCCACGACATCGTACGATGAATGGCCACAGGGCAAGGGGTAGAGGACGCAACTTGACTCCTTTCGGCAAATGACTTCCCCTGTCTTTCACTTATCAGGACACCTCCCCCCGGGTTGGACAGTTGATGCATGGATCCCGAACGGGTGTGAGCAGCGGCGGAAAAAAATTGAAAGAGAAATAGAAAAGGAAATATAAAGAGGAAAGGGCGATGGAAAGAAAACTCCTTCCAAACCCCCTCACCAAACAACAGAGATTCAGATATTGCTTCTCACATCAAAAGGACACTTTGACGGAGCAAACTCGCTGAATCAGGACGGTCAAGTGGGACCGAATGCAGGAAGGGAGGGGGAGGTGGCGCTGCAGGCTGGTTCGGCTCTGATCCTTTAGGTGTCCAGGTGCGGCTGGCCTTGCTCAGGGAGCGCCTGACAGCCCTCAGTGAATGCGTGTATTTCCACCGTGATGGGCCACTCTCCTTTTGGGGGACAAACCTTGGGAACATCACCAGGGAGTGGGCTCGTCCTACTCGTCTTGTTCTCCTCCTCCTGGATGGTCCCAACCGTAGTGGCTTTGTTCAACGCGAGGAGGCTCCCCTCGGTTAAAGAAGGGGGTTGGCTGGGATGCTGGCCATGTATGCCCCTCCGAGGACTGGTAGGATCGCTTGAGAAACAGTAAGATCGCAAAGCTGGTGGTGTCCCGCAATGGGATGATCATGTCAAAGCCCCTTGGAGAGGTCAACTTCTGCTTCGCCTCCTCCACATTCTTTCAGGCGTCCCCGACCCACCTTCCCAGCTGGATGCTCGACGAATCTTGTTGTCAACAGATTATCATCCTCCTCATCATCTTCACCTTCCTCAGGACCTTGAAAGGACTCCAAATGCTGCTGAATGCCTATCACCCTGGATTGAAAAAAAAATAAGAACTCCTCCTTGCCTTCCTTCAGTGGCGGAGACGGCCATTGCTTATGGTGGCTTGATTTGTCGTTTCAGGGGAAATGAGGTTAGCAGGCGTCCGTCCCGTTGGAGCTGGAAACGCGTTCGGGCTGCAAGATTCAAGCTGCATGCCAGTTGGCGAGGGTTGGACTCAACTCGGTCGACGGGTTGACGCCGGATCGCTTGCTTTCTCACTCTCCCTAGAATTCTCAACTCCTCCATGGCAAGGTTTGACGAGCAAGGAAGGTGGTTGTGATAATCACGTTCTTTATTATGACTTATGATTCATTGCTTATTGTTTTTATTTTTTGAATACACAGTATATATACATATATACATTAAGATCGGGAAACAAAGGCTCTCCCCGATCTGGAGCAAATCCTGGGGAAGGGGGAATCGGCTTCGCTCTCCGAATTTCGTGGCGATCCTGTTACCACCGATCTTGGCAACCACCGTCCATGAGGATCGGCCACGGTGTTTGGATCAAGGGGCAACACATGCACATCCTCGGATATTGTAGCGCAGGCAGGAGACCTTGAAACCTGTCAACTTTTGCACAGCAACACGTTTTACCTTGGTATCACAATTCACAACCGTGAGATCTGATGCTTTTCGAACACTCTTGCACTCACACACACACAACTCTGACAGTGTAACCATCTACATATCCTCCTCCGAGACCCATATGTTTCTGGTTCTAGTCGAGAGAAAACAAAAAACATACGGAAGATGAATAATGTTAATAGTTATGAGTGTGTGCAACATCCCACGATGGTCTCCGCTTCGGTTAATCGGTCCTTTCAGGCTAATCATTCTTGATTCGATCCCGTTGACCACCAAAAAAAAGGGTGAGAAGGGTGAAACAGGATCGAGGGTTTACTAGAAGAGATTGAAGGCGGGACATACTGTGGGATTGGATTTCGATCTCTTCACCTTGAACCCTCATCCTCACCAAGCTGGTCCTCATCCTGAAAAAAGGTTACATCCTCAATGCTTGCTGAGGAGGAGGAGAGCATCGAGAAAGTTGAAATTAGATAAAATAAAGAGGCCGAAGAGGTAGGGTGAGGGATCTAGTGGTAACCGCTCCTGAAAGAGACTCTCACGCGTGACTGTTAGTAGATTGGGCCCGAAAATGGGCATTCCAAGGCACCTTATGCATTTCCTTCCTCCGATCCTCGCGGAAGAAGGACGAGCAGCCCCTCTCCATCCCCCTTCCCCGAAGAAAAAAGGAAAAGAAACAAAATGCTCAGTTCCTTGGTATTTGGGATTGGATCGCGAGCTCGTAACCCAATCGTAATGTAAGCCTGAAGCCCAGTTTCTCGGCACCTCCCATGAACGATCCCGAGGGTGGTTCTTGACTCTATCCTCTCCCCCGCCCTCCCCCTCAGGATTACACACCCTCCTTCCCCTAGCACTCCCGATGCAAGTGGAAAAGGAAACGAAAGGGTGGGGGGGGGGGGGGGGAAAGGAGCATGGGAATTCGGTTTTCCGAGCGGCATTCCAATCATCTCCTGCTTCGGCAAGAGGCAACCAACTCCCCCAATTCTCAACCACCATCGCAATGCTTGTTCCTCTTCGCTTGCTTTCTTATGTTGACAGATTCTCGCTTTCCAACGGTAAGGTTTCCCCTTGCTCTTGCGTTGGAACTACGCTGGGCATTCAATATCGCCGACTGACTACAGGACAGGCCAAACGAACCTCTCGTTGGATCCCATGCCTGTGTGCTACAGAATGGTTAAAGGATGGGGCTACTCGGCTTACTTGTAATACCACCTCAGGTTTCCTCCAACCTTAGCCGGAGACCATTCAATTTTCGGAGAGTCCTCAGTCCTTGGTTCGATCTGAGGGTGTTTTTGGCAGCCGAGAGCAGAGCCATGCCTGAGCACCCCTGCAATAGAAATCATTGCCGGGAGGCTTTTGCCGCCGCACAAGGTCCCAGCCAAGAGGATACGCAAGGAACACCAGTCGGGATCCTCCGCTCTATGCCGTTAATTTGTCCAAGAACCGACCTACTTACTCATTCCATGTACTTCTTTCGTTCCTGTGGTAGTCTTACAGTATGTTCCTCGATTCCGTTGAAAAAGTGCGCGCATTCCCCGTCATGAGCTGAGACACTAGCTTTCCCTGGGGCTTGCAGTCGGCTTTTGGTTGATTGAAAAAAAAAAAAAAAAAACTTGGCCATCCTGCGAAATGAAAGTGGAAAAAGAATCCGTTCAGGCTGTTCGATCTAATCCATCCATAGCCGTAGAGTCAGGGATGGGCCAATCCATCGCTTTTAGGCATGGGTTCGATTGGGAGGAGTGGGGATCTACTCTAGAGAGAGAGTGGGCTTAGGAGATGGCCTGACTTGTCTTCTGACCTTCTCCACCCTCCTTCCGCATCCAGTCTAAATGCATGGTGCGGGAGAGAGGGAGAAAGAGGGACCATGAACGATCTGCAAAACGATTGCACATCGGTCATCGAGTATCACAAGAGGAGGGGATGAAAAAGCTCATGCGAGCCTTGCTCAACATCCATCCTCCCATCCTCACCTCAAAAGTTGCCGATGAAGGCAAAAATCGCCTTTTACCGATCGAGGGATCGAGTGGAGGTTAGGCGCATTGGGGGCATGAGGAGGGGGGAGGGATTGACATTGCGACCAAAGGATCTTTCGTTCATGCGCTGCACAACTTCATCCAATTCTGCTCCTTCCGCCCTCCCCATCTAAATCATTCTTTGTTCTATCCATTGGTCTATGGAAAAAAAACTTCTCCTACCTCTGTCGTTGTTCTTCCTGCCGGACTCCGGTCTCCTCCCCCCCTCCCCCGCCCCTTTCGTCTTTGATCTTCCGGATCGTGATTACAAGGTCAGCTATGGCAGCCAAGACCCTTACCTCGCCCATCTCTTGTGCTTCCTAAGCCGTCCCTCCAGCCTTCCGCGAGTGGCGAACGATTGCTTGACGTTCAACTCCTCAATCTTTTAACCCCCCCTGAGATTTACCACGATGGTACCGTGGGCAAAGTTGTGTGCAGCCCCGAACGAGGTTTGTGGTAACACGGTTTTACTTGTTCACATGAAGGTTTGTCTCAGCGTGGCCTGCCCATTTCCCCAGACCAAGCTCCCTCATTCTTTTCTCGCCAACTGGGGAGCAAGTTTAATATCACCGCCTCTCCCTTTCTACACCTCACTTTCATCTACCTCCTCCTCACCAGCTAACCTAACCTAACCTCACCAGCTAACCTAACCTCACCTCACCATCATCCCTGCCTCCCTCTCCTTTCCTCACCATCAACACGTCTTCCGAGTCGCAACACATTACCAACCCCACACCTTCTCTTCTCAGCTCTTCGTCTTGTTCCTTCTCCTCTACTTCTACGAGATACTGCCACAGGTAGATCTGAAGAGTCGAGCATCCACCAGTAACGTCCATTCGAGAAAGGAGGAGCTGTGCCATCGATTTTCGTCAGTCGCGCCAGAGCTCTGAGGCCGTCCAGTTGGCACCGTCTGCCCTTGAGATCGAGCGCTAGAAACGTCAGGATTTCGTTGCATTAGATCTCACCTCATCCTCTCGGTCCCCACCAGCTGGTACCTCCTTGCTATTCGTTGCCGTTCAGGTCAAGCGATGGAGCAAGCCAGGTTTTGCATAGCCTTCACATAGACGGAAATTCAACAGTACATCTTTCGTCCCCGGCGATTCCTTTCCTTGCACAGCAGTATCACCCACAGCCGTCGCAGTTTTTGCTTTTTTCATCTTGCCATTCTTAGTCGTTCGAGCACTTCGAGGACTCACGATTCTCCTGTGGCAGGCAGGGACTCGGAATATGCGCACGGCATCCTAGATCAAATCCAGAAGCCAGGGCTGAGTCTCCAGTCATGCCGTCCACGAATGATATTGACCAAGACTTCCTTGCGACTCATATAAGTCAGCTTCTTCTTCGTCAACCTTCGAAGACGAATTGGATCAAGTCTGCATCCAACCACAGCCGTGCCTCCAGCGTCGTCTCGACGGGGTTCTCTGAACCACCGTTCGATGCCGTCGGTTTCGCGCATGTGCAGCCTCTCCTGGAACCACACACAGGGCAGTCGAGACTCGACCACCACGTGTCTCGGACGCGTTCACAAGAGAGGCATGGTAGCGAAAGCGGTGCCAGCTCCTCAACAGGTACCTCGTTCAGTGGTGAATCGAATCCGGACGGTCGCCCCTCTTCTCCGTTTACCTCCGCCAGACATTATGCCAAGCGAGGGAGCATCGACTCGGAAGCTCCCATGTCTCCGAGAGTGACGTTCACTACAAGCTTTGGATCCTCTACTTTAAGGCGGACGAGGACCAGTGTACGATGGGACACCGACTCTGACCCACTTGCTCGAAGCCTGAGCGTGAGAAGCCTTCCCACGGATCAGAGTTCGAGCGGCGAGAACACGGATCTCAGAGGTCCCAACCTCTTCTCTCCATGGAACTTCCCCTCTGGCGACGTCGCCGAAAAGGATTTTGCCCTTGACGTGTCGCCCTTGGGATCACCGGGAGAGAGAAGTGGTTCAACCTACCGGGATGGGCTGTTGCTTGCCGTTCCGAATGAGGAGAAAGACGACGGAGAGTCTTCCAGCGGGTCATCCGCAGCAAACGGAGGTAACACGACCGTGGCGTCCCCACGGCAGAAATTGACCCGTTCAGCCACCTCGCCAGTGGCTGCGCAAGGCCTTAGATCGATGAACTCTAAAGAACGAACAACGATACGGATGTTTCCTTCCGAACCATTGCCAAGAAGTGCTACCCTGGAAGCGAGCACGTCAAAGGTCGACCCAAGACCAACACTCGTACCCATTGGTGACGATGGAAGGACTTTCAGATTCGTGACTCGCACAGAGTCCAAGGCGAACGTCGTCCCCCTTGCTGGCAAGCTGGATGACTCGGCCAAAGCGAGCTCGGTCAGTCCAGGGCTAACACCAGGCGGGGCCGATGTCAAGTGCCAAGTTAGGCAAGAACGCGGTGGAGCCCCTACCTCGAGCAAGTCTCTTTCCATCGCAATCCCTTCCACCCAAAATCCATCCTGGCCCAGACCTGTTCCGAAAAGATCCAACATTGTCACAAAACCAAAGCTGGACAGCCAGCCCACCGCGACAAGGGGCCGACCAAGAGACGCTTCCCCGCTCAAATGCGACCCACGAATCGAAAATAGATTTGCTCCGAAGGTAACGAAGGAGAAAGTAAGAGGAGAGCCCGAGCCAAACTCGAATGCGGCTCCTCAGAAGAGCACCAAGTCACTCCCCGAGGCGCATTTCATGGACGACGTGAACGCCAGGCTCAATGAGACTGCCCTGATTGAACAGGTCAAAGCTGGTGGCAACACACAAGGGCGGCGCTCGACCCACCAGGAACGTCAAGCAGCTGACGATGACCTCGGCACCGGTGCGAGCACACTTGTTCAGAAAGCGAACGCTATCGGTCTCAACTGGCTTTCCAAACCTCGGAGGCCTAGCGAAGGGCAAGGGAGCTTGACCACCACCTCCACCAACTCTTGCAGTACCGCGCTGACGAGCCTTAACGGCTCGGACATCGAAGCTTCCGAAGCCAGCACGGAGATCTCGACCCCTGACACTCCCCGAAGCATGAGCTACAAGGTGGAGGATCCGGGCGAGCAGATGTTGGAAGGAACAAACCCTGGAGACGACAAGGTGATCAACAGCCCTGTATCTGCGAACTCTCCGCGGACTCTATCCCTTTGAAGGCCTCTTCGTTGCGACGCTCTTCCTGGCTCTCTTGCCACGCGCCACGGGGACCGACCGTCCCAGATTTCGGATACATCTCGAAACCTCGTCAGAGAACCTCTCAATGACGAGGGTGGGGGCGGGGAGTTACCTGAAGGCGCAGGGCATGCCTCTGAAGGATTGAAAGGCGGGATCCCAAAGGGCCCTTCTTCTGAAGGAAATCAAACACTAGAACCGGGAACCAAAAACCAAAAACCAAAAAAAAGGGTTGGGGCCAGAACAAAGCAAACCGGCAAAGAACATACGAACAACCGAAGGCAATGGAATCCATCCCCGCTGTTTCTCCTCGAACCATTTCCCATACGTACTGCTATAATATTTATCATTTCTCGCTCATCACACAGGTAACTTCCGTAATCTTGTCACCGAACATCAACATCTCAACTTAAGGACCCTTCCGATTCCTCAATGGTTCAAACGATGCAAATTTCATACTATCCGGTTCCCCTTTGGAAGTCATTCGGATCTCAACAACACCGTCAAACGTGATACCCTAGGTGCAAAAAGCACGAAGAATGGAAAAAAAGAATGGAGAAAGAGGGAGACAGTGGAAGGAGGAAGAAAGGTAACACCCCCCCCCC
>KZ819690.1:74026-104981 GCA_003144235.1 Violaceomyces palustris | reverse complement strand
TTTTGCTTTCTTTTAACTACTGCGCGCCCTTGCCTTTTCATCGTCTACATCAGGATAGGAAGTGAATGGGAGTTGGTGTGGTGGGGGGGGGAAGGACGGATCGCGTTGCCGCTCATACTTATCTCGACAGTCTCTCCACTCCACATCCACAAGCTTTCGCTGCGCTAGCATGGATGTCACCTGCTCCTCGATAACGAAGCGTTAAGGTTTGGGTTGGGAGATGGATCTGGTTCAATATGAATGGGTCCCCCAAGCGCCAGTTGACCACCACAAGCTGCATCCTCGTCGTTTAAGAGGAACAAGAACGAGAGCGCGTCGCGTTAAAGTGGAGTTTCAGGGCCTCTGGCGCTGTGAATGTCGCGTTTTGAGAAAGAGAAAGGAAGGGAAGGTAGGAACAGATTCCTTCTACTCATCACCATTCACACCTCATCCTGTCTCTCTCTCTCACACATACACACACTGACTCCAACTCCGACTCTCTCATCACACCACATCAGACTTTTTTAGACATCCCAGGAAAGGAGGGAGGACAGGTTCATCGGCATACATTCTCTTTTCTTCATCATTTTCTCTCCCACTCCCTCCCACACTCCCACACTCACACCCTTTCTCCTCTTCCACTCATGCCCCGCGCTATACCCCGAGAGTGACCATCAAGTGAACCCACCCCACCCTCTTCCCTACCCTATCTGTCCAACGAACACCGGGTCTTTGCTTGGTTCATCAACCCCTCTTCGCCTCCCATCCGCCATTCCGAGATCGGTCAGGTCTTCATCATGTCAAGGCGCACCTCCCTGGCCAAGCCATCCTACCTCATCGACTCGGACAGTGAGTCAGAAGACGAACATGTCCGGCTCAAACCATCCCATAGTTTCAAGGCCAAAGGAAAGAGCAGGACGGTCCAAAGTGACGACAGTGACGATGTTTTCGAGATCCAAGATGCATCCGACGACTTGGATAGCGACAGTGACAGCTTGGCTGGGGATCCAGAGGTGATAGAGATTGACGACTCGGACCACGACTTGGACACGCCTAGCTTCTCTGGATCGCATGATGACAATGGCACAACCTCTGGGAGTGGCCCGGAGACGCCCCAACCAATCGCCAAGGTGAGCCTTCACTTCTTGCCTCCTCTCGGTCTAGATTGAAACCATTCTGATTGGCATTGACCCTCACATCAATCTCAATCTCACTCCTCTCTCAGGAGTTTGAGGGATACTTCCATGGAACGGGTCCGTTCGTCGACCTCAGCTCGATCCCCCCCCACAAGGAGCCCGAAGCAAAAGGGAAGCCCTCCTTGGTACAATCAGTTGTGAGTTTCCTATCAGGCCACATAAGCAAACTCTCCCAGGAACTTCTCTCCTTCTCATCCACAAATCTGACTTCGAACTCGACCGTAACCGCCAACCTCTCCTCCCATGCAGCTTTCAACCTTCTCAAACACTTCCAAAAGCCGTCAGGTGACCCTCGACAGCATGTTCAGCAGCATGAAACGAACCAGTCAAAAGGCCTCCAGGGAAGACATCGACTTCATTGTCTCTGACGACGATGAAGACAGGCGGTCGGCCAAGAAGAGGAAAGTGGCCACCTCACCATCATCTAGTCGAGCCATTCCTGAAGGCGGATCCTCTGGTAGGGGTTGGCTCTCCGCATTCGCCAAGAATC
The DNA here is from genome assembly GCA_003144235.1 of Violaceomyces palustris. Lineage (NCBI taxonomy): Eukaryota > Fungi > Basidiomycota > Ustilaginomycetes > Violaceomycetales > Violaceomycetaceae > Violaceomyces > Violaceomyces palustris. Next base: position 103,316 of record KZ819690.1, on the reverse strand, counting down.
GAAAGTTCATCAAGTTCGACTTTGTCCCTTCGGCGGACCAGGTAGAGAGGCACCGCAAGGAAGCAGACGAGAAGAACAAGAGGATGATGTACCCGCCGATACACGACCTTGCCGATATTTTTCGCGACATGATCGACAGGGCGCCCGGTGTCGAAGAGCTTGCAAAGACCCTGGCAGACCGGCCACTTCGTGTAGCCACCATGTGCAGTGGAACCGAGTCGCCACTCTTAGCCTTGGAGCTCATGGCAAGGGCCATGAAGGACAAGTTTGGTATTCGCATCAAGATCGAGCACGTGTTTTCTTGCGAGATCGAGCCTTTCAAGCAGGCGTACATCGAGCGCAACTTTTCGCCTCCGATCCTGTTCAGAGATGTGACGGAACTTGGCGGGGACCAGGCACACACGGCCTACGGTGCCTTGGTCGATGTCCCGGGGAACGTCGACCTACTTGTGGCGGGAACTTCGTGCGTCGATTATTCCCACCTTAACAACAAAAAGAAGGGTCTCAATGATGGCGGGGAGAGTGGAAGGACCTTTCGCGGAATGTTGCAATGGGTCCAGAAGCACAAACCTGCCCTGGTGATCCTCGAAAACGTCAAGAATGCGCCTTGGGTTGGTGTTGCCGAGACCATCGTTGCAGAGGCCGGTTACGATGTCGGATTCAGTAACCTGTTCGACACGAAGAACTACTATATTCCCCACACGCGACAGAGGGGCTACCTTTTCGCCTCGCGAAACACCAAAGACTGCCTCCCGGAGAACTGGAGTCTTCTCACCGGATGGATGGTCAGGCCAGCTTCGAGTCCGCTCGATGCCTTCCTCCTGCCAAGCGATGATCCCCGCATCCAGAGGGTGAGGATGCAATTCTCTCATGGCGAGGGCCTGTCCAAGGGTCGATCCACGATCGACTGGAGCAAATGCCAGAGTCGCCATGAGCGTGCCCGAGATGAGGAGGATCTCGGCAAGACGAGACCCTACACAGCCTGGGAGGAGGGTGGCACGTGCAAACTCTCCCACGACGGCTGGAATGAGTGGGCCTTGCGGCAGCCCGAGCGTGTCACCGACCTCATGGACATCACAACCTTGAGGTTTGCAGCGTTGAGACAGGATCCCATTTACAAGTCGAAAATCTGGGAGCTCTCTCAAAACGTGGATCGCAACGTCGCAGCTTCCAAGCCGGGGATCGCGCCCTGCTTGACGCCCTCAGGTATGCCGTTTTTGACCTCCCGGGGAGGCCCCCTGATCGGTCTCGAGGCCCTTTCTCTCCAGGGTCTACCTCTCGACGAGCTGCTCCTCACCAGGGAGAAGGATGACCAGCTCCAAGACCTTGCTGGAAATGCGATGAGCTCGACGGTCGTCGGCGCCTGCGTCTTGTCGGCCCTCCTGGCTGGCCGACGCGATCTGGAGAAGTCAAATGTTCCGAGGAGCAAACCGAGCGCGAATGAGATGGTAAAGGCCTCCAGCGATGTTGTTGAGGCGGTCGCCGCGGAAGGCGACATCATCTTGGGCCTTGGAGATCTCGAAGACGATGATCTTGATCTCACCAGCAGCGTAAAAGTGTCGATGCCCGAGCTGCTCCAGGCAGCCGTGCGAAGCTCTCAGCTTTGCAACTGTGAAGGCCGTACCGTCGTTACCGACAAGCCCATCTTCCGCTGCGCCTCGTGCGACCATACCGCCTGTCAGGGCTGCAAGGGCCGGCCCATCCATGAGTTTGAACTTGACCAGCGCTCCCGAGATGCACCAGATTCGTTCGCCCAAGTATTGAAGAAGGCCTTGCCGATGCGATTGAGCACTTCCGGGATCACGTTGGAGGCCTTGACTCGAGCCGCGTCTGGCTCTCGCTTCGACGATGCAACTCTGTTCAGGCGGTGGTCGGAGCGTGTGGCTGAGGCCGCAGGCAACGCCGAGTTCAAGTTCCAGGACCTTCTGCGCCAGAAAGTCTGGCAAGCTCGGTTTGCTGCCCCTGGCGCCAAACTCGACCTCTACCTGGATCCAATCAAGCCCCACTGGAGGCTCTCTGTCGAGCCATTGCCTTCGGAGCCAGCCGGAAGCTCACTTCGGGCATTGCTCTTGCATCCCGTTGGCCGCATGGCTCTCGATCCGCTTGCTTCCAACACTGACCTCCTTCACGGCTCTTGGGAGGTCTGCCTGCCCACCCGAGAGACTGTCGACGTCACCGTCACAAGCAAAGGGAAGCCTGTGCCAACGTGGGAGGCCGGAATGGGTCTTGGAGGAATGTTTGTTGGCAACATGAGGTATTCCGAGATCGAGATAGATGTACCCTCGAATGCACTTTCGAGGCTTGACTCTGATATCAGAGGTACCTACGATCTGAAGGAACAATGCGGTACGTCGAATGGAGCCTTGCACTGCCGTCGAGGTGACGAGAACACCGCCTCGTCCCGCAAGCTGTACCTCTTCATAGATGCGGATCGCTTCAAAGATCAGGATGCGGATCGTTTCGTGTTCTCGACAGACATCGGCAGGTTGCCCTACCCTCTCGAAAGGGTGACAGTGGCAAAATTGGCGCCAGGCTGGAAGCCGAAGCAAGCCCAAGCTGACAAGGATATGGTCGTCGAAAGGGTTCCCATGAGCATATCCGGAACCTGGAAGGCGGTCGATAGCATTTCCGTGCACCCGTCATCCAGGGCCAACGGTAAAATCTCGGTTCCTCGAAAGGCAATCTCGATCGATCTAGAGTCAACCGATTGCAGCTCTGCGCTGGCGGTCATGAGCTGCACCGCACCTGTCCAAGCTCGGCAGCTAGGCCGGATCTGGCCTGCTGGAGGTGCATGGGGCCAAGTTGACCTCCTTCATAAGACGGCCACCACGTTCCACGAGCTCGCCTGGCTGGTCGAGAAAGTTCCTGAGATAACCGCCTTCAAGGAGTGGATGACTGCCAAGCACCGACACTTGGACCTTGCCTCGGCAACTTGTGATAGATGCGCCCCGGCCGAACCTGATATCCAGTGGCTGTCGGTGCCCGGCAAAGCTATCGTGCCGATCGAGAACAGTGCACAGGCCGGGCCGTACGAGCAGGCGCTCAAGAATCGACCTTGTCCCTTCGTGATGCAACTTCGCCTGAACGAAGGCGTCGCCGAGATCCGTTTCGGTCTCAATGCTGCAACGTTGATGCACAGGGCCCTCTCTCGCCTCCCGCCAACGAACCAATCGGGCGAGGTGGAACTCTCATGGAGGCTGACAAGAGCTGACAGGTCTCTCGACATGTTCAGTCTACCCAAGTACATCATCAAGAGCAACCGAGCCGATCCGGAGGCGCCGAGCCCGAAGATCTTCGCCTTGGAGCTGAGAAAGGAGCAAAGGAGGTCCTTGACTTGGATGTTAGAGCAGGAGCGCGATGACATTGAACCATTCTGGGAAGAAGAGATTTCTGAGGGTTTGCTCACCCCGTTGGGCTGGAGAGCTGAGGGCAAGGCGTCGAGACCAGTCTTCGTCAGGGGTGGAGTACTCGCTGATGCAGTCGGGTACGGCAAGACAGCCATCTCCTTGGCCCTCATCGCCGCTTCCCCCCGTCGGCTGATCGAGCCCTCGCCTCCTGCGGGTGAGGAGGAAGCTTTGATCCCCACGAAGGCCACCCTGATCATTGTCCCTGGTCACCTCTGCAAGCAATGGCAGAAGGAGGTTGGCAAGTTCTGCGGGAGGAAACTCTCTGTTCTTGTTGTCACCTCCAAGTCCGATCTCAACAAGCTTAGCATCAACCAGATCCTCCAAGTCGACATCATCATCATGTCTGTCACAGTCTACAAGTCTGATACTTATTGGGAGACGCTTTCCCGAGCTGCCGGGGCGAACCCCCTGCCGATAAAGGCCGGTAGATTCTTCAATGCGGCGCTGACGAAGTCCCTCGCTGCGCTCAAAAAGCGTGTCAAAGAGCTCCGCGATCCAGCCCAAGGGCCCAAAACCATGCTCTCTTCCATCCGCAAGCGAGTCGACTTTGACGACTCGCACATCACCTCGCACAAGGCTAGGGGAAGATTGGTCGGGAAGGCGTACGCTGACGCTCACAGCAAGGACGGCGAAGACATGTGGCTCGACGGAGGTGACGAGCCAGTCGCAGTCGAGGACCGGAATTCGTCACGGGACACGGGACCCGACGTCTGGAGTCTGGGCAGCTCCGGAACGCAGAAGGATTGGAGAAGGATGACCTGCCCCCCGCTGGAGATGTTCATGTGGAATCGCGTCGTCGTGGACGAGTTCCACTACATTGCCGAATCCGCAGACAGGACCCTCGCAGGCATTACCAGTCTCCAGGCGAGGGCCAAGTGGATTCTTTCGGGCACCCCACCTACGGCGGATTTCGCTGACGTCAAATCCATCGCCGTGTTCCTCAACGTCCATCTGGGAGTCGACGACGATGCAGATACGCTCAAGGACTCTGTCAGAAAGGCTAGGGAGAAGAACAGAACGGCCGCTGAGAAGTTCAACAACTTCAGGGAGATGCACTCTCCGGCTTGGCACCATCGGAGACAAGAGGTGGCCCAAAAATTCCTTGACAGCTTTGTGAGGAGCAACGAGCCCGAGATCGGCGAGCTGCCGAGCCAGCAGCTGATCAAGCCGATCCTTTTGCCCGCTGCCGAATCGGCGCTTTACCTCGAGCTTGCCCACGCCATCGAGAATCTCGACCTCAGGCACCAGAGGAAGGTGTTCAAAGGGCGGCCAAAGGTCAAGGCGGGGAAATCTGGGGATGGAACCAACGGCAAGACCAAAGGCAAGAAGCTTGGTGACCCCCAGCTGGACCTCAGTCATCGCGACCAGAGACTGATCGACACCCTCGGCAACAGTGCATCACCTGAAGAGGCGCTACTGAAGCGAGCCTCGGTCTACGACGATTTCGCTGGCGTGGACATGTCACAGATGATGGGAGTCAACAACGCAATCAAAGCCTGCGAGTACATTGTGCGCGAACGACGAAAACAGCTCGAAGATTGCAAGGAGCAGCTCGAGCGTGAGCTCCCCAACGCCATGGAACAGCACTTGCTGGTCCTCCACCACTTTGGGTTCAGGGACGAGAACCGACAGTTCTTTGCCGACTTTGTCAGAAACGCCCACAACGCCTCCTGGGGCGACAACGAGTCGAAAAGGATGATCAAGGACATTCTGGCCAAAGCCAACTGCAATCTGGCCATGATCAGTCGCGAGGCGGCGCGCCGGTACTTTTCGGAGAAGGGAAAGCTGGCCGCCGTTTTGAAGAGGAGGGAGAAGGAGATTGCGGCCATAGCCAAGGATGGGGACGAGGACAAGAAGCCGGCCAAGGTCAGCGACAAGGAGAAGGCATGGACTGAGGAATACCACCTGAGGACCATGGTTCACCAGCTCACGCGCCTGAGGAACGAGCTGGTCGGGAGGGTCAATGCTCTTCGCTTCTTCACCATGATCAGGGACTGTCAACGTGCCCACCTGGAGGGCGTCAAGGTCGAAGTCGTCTGCCCTTCTCCGAAATGCAGTCACGGCGGCAAGCCGCTGAAACTCGAGGACATCAGCATCAGCTCGACTTGCGGCCACAGTGGCTGTCGGACCTGCATCCTGCGGGACGCCTACATCGGCGTCTGCCCTACAGAGGGATGCGCGGCTTTGGCCAAACCGACCTCGGTCGTCAACGCCTCGTCGCTCGGTGCCGAGGACGACGGGCACGCGACCAAGTTTGGCACCAAGCTTGCCATGCTCTGCAGCCTGCTGAAGACGATCCCATCGAACGAGAGAGCTCTCGTGTTCGTTCAGTTCGAGACGCTGACGGCGACCGTCGCCGCTGCTCTTGAGCAGTACGGTGTGAGCTTTGTCCAACTGACCGGCTCGGCGAAGAGGAGGAGCGACCTGCTGGAGGCGTACCAGGAGGACGAAGGAGCCAGGGTTCTTCTGCTCAACGTGGACGACGAGAGCGCGGCCGGCAGCAACCTGACGGTCGCCAACCACGTCATCTTTGTGGGGCCCCTGCTGAAACAGGAGCAACAGCAGTACGACGCAACCATGACGCAGGCCATCGGCCGCTGCGTCCGTTACGGCCAGCTCAAGAAGGTCTTCGTCTGGAGGTTCATCGCGGTCGAGACGATCGACCAAGAGGTGATCGAGAAGAGGGAGGGCATCGAGCTTGACATCGCCTCGCTCGACAGGGAGTTTGAAGCCGCCATCGGTGGGCCTCTGGATCTCAAGGATGTGAAGGGCATGGGAGAGAGCAGCACCAAGCGGGGCGTCGGCAACAACTCTGCTGCAGGGGGTAGGAAGAAGGGGAAGACGAGCTCCTTCATTGTGGACGACGACTCGGATTGATCCACGAAACGGGCGCAGGAGGAACCCTTTCTTCTTCTTTTTCCTTTTCTTTTTCTTCGGAACACGGACATCCTTCCCCAAAGACAGAGAGGCCTTCTCCGACCCATCCTTCTTCTCCTTTCGCCCTCCTTCTTCATTGGTGTGTTTTTCTTTTCTTTTCTTTTTTATGCCCTTCCCCTCCTCTCCCCAAAACCTGGTGCCTGACTTTAGGTGTGCGCCGGCACGCTGGATCCTCACTCACTCGCCGTTCGTTTCTGGTCGAAAGAAGCGGAAGTTCCATGTATGCTCGGTGTGAGTGCGAGCTGTGTGCACGAATGTACTACTGTAAATAGAAAGTGGTCCATCAGAAACGGGGGAGCCATGCGAACCGAGAATGCCATGCGCCTCTCTCCCTCCCTCTCTCTCTGCGCTCTCGCTTGATGTCCTTACGCACGTCTTGACGTTTCGATTACGACTGGGATCCGAGGCCATGCTCTGAGTTGGGAGAGCAGGGTCGAGGGAGGAGGATCTAAAGTGAGATGGATCCGATCCACCACCGACGGAGGGGGGGGGGGGGGGGAGCGAATCAAGAGAGTGGAAAAAGCGGTTACATTTGGAGCATGCCCAAGATCATTATCTCATTCATCGGTCTCCCCTCTCTCTCTCTCTGACGGCGGCTGAAGGCTGAAGTGCTGGTGAGGATGGAGAGGATGGATGATGTCAGAGACAACCCACCTCTCCCTCCACCCCCAAGCCATGCGAAGGAGAGGGGGGAACCTCGGGAAGGGGGGGGGGGGTTGGAAACGAATATGAAATTCGCGCTCCTTTTCTTTGGCCGAATCCTTTCCCGCCGCCGACGCATGAAAAAAAAGGAGAGGAGGGAGGAGAGATGGAAATCGAAATGAAGAAGAAGGAGGGGATGAAACGTCAATATCAATAGAATTCATCATGATCATGAATCTCGACAGGAACCTACGTAAAGCCCCCCATCCCCCCACTTCGGCATTCGCAGGATCATGGATACTGTATGTACCCACTGTAAGCTGAGGTTGGAGGTGCAGTGGGTACGGATCTAGTGGTCGGGTTGCTGTCCTCTGCGTGTGTGTGTGTGTGCGTGTGCGTTGCTTGGGTCGATCCGAGGTGGCTCCCCAACTTTGAGTCAGAGCAGGCAATCGGAATCGACTCGATATGATTCATTCCCACCACCTTTCCCCTCCGAAGGATATTCTGCTTCCGCATCTTCTTCCCACTTGCTCCGAAGGTGACAAAACCACCGCCGCCGTGGTTGAAAACGCGGGTCTACCCTCCCCTTCGACCCCCGTTCGGCCGTAGATTTCTGATTTACGCCCTCGGCAACCTCGCCTCATCCTCCCCGTTCCCCCTCCTCCTCCTCCTCTGTCTACCAGCCAGCCCAACCAGACTCTCGGCTTGGGGGCTCTGGACTCGCTTGTGAATGGGCTTTTTTGTCTCTAGTCACGAGAACAAGGAGCGAGTCGCTTGACTACGAGTCCGAGTGGGGGTCGCTCTGTCAAGCCAGAGAGGGAGCGACGAGGAGGGTGGAGGATGAGAGAGAGGGGTGGGGTTGCTTACCCGATTCCCGAAGTTTGACTTCACGGCCGCTGCCTTTTCGATCATGAAGGTCACCAACACCATTTCCGATTCCCATGGTTTCAAGGGTTCATCCAATAGAGAGGAGGAGGGATAAGACGGGGCTTCGAAGCCATAGGGGGGGGGGGGGGGGGGGGGGGGGGGGGGGGGGGGGGGGGGGGGGGGGGCTTGCAGAGAGGGAGAGGAGTTGGTGGAGGCTGGCATCTGTCCAAGCCTGCCTCTTTTTCTTTCCCCCCCAACCTTCCTTTGATCGAACGAGCGAAGACTGGGTGGGCAGCTTCTTCAACAATCCAACCCATGAGGGTAGCCGCAGAGGGTGAGTGAAGCTCGTGTCGTAAACCCAGCTGAGCGGTGACTTTTTTTTTTTTTTTTTTTGCCCCTGCCCCCCACTCGGACGGAGATAGACTAAGGGGGGGTTGGGAGGCTCTTTGGCGAAGGATGCGCCAGGTGAGGTTCGATGTCGGGACGACGGGATCAAATCAGTCAAGTTCCGGTTCTTTCTCACAGTTGGTCGATACGTGCTGTATGGTCAGTGGGGTGTGTGTGTGTGAGAAAGGAAGAGGGTCTCCTCCAACAGGGATGGATCACGGAGAAGTAGCCTTGTGTATGCCGTAACATTTACATCATGGTTCGACAGTTCAGTCACAGTCCGAGTGTGTGCGCAACATGGCAGTCCTGACGTTGTACATACTGTGCATACACACATGGTTCACGCTGTGACTCCCTGAGCCCTGACTCCTGACTCGTGCTTGGAAAGAGTAGAATCTGAACGTCGAATCCAACAGCGGGCAAGGTGGGGAGTCGGATTACGATCGACTTTGTGTCCGACGCGGCTGTAACGAACCATTAGGGTCAGCAGAGGTGGTGGTGGTGGTGGTGGTGGTGGAGGGCGGGGAGGAGGAGGGAGGCCAATGACAACAGAAACCTCTCATCATACCAAACCAATCCACCAACCCTCTCAACCTCTCCTTTCCCCCCTTTCCCCCCTTTCCTCCTTCTCACACCCACCCCCTGATCTCCTCCTCCCTCCTTCCGACCAACCCATTATTATCGTGCCTCTGGCCCATCCTTCCCTTTCGACACACCTCATCAAACACAGAAGGAGAGCCAAGCCCTGTCCTTCGACTGGGATTTCATGGTTTGAGCCTGACACACACACTCTCTTCCCCCTCTCTGTCTCTCTCTCTCTCTCCGTGCCCCTCCATCCCTCCGTCTCATCTTTCCAACCCTCACACACCCTCGAGAGGACAAACCTTGCACGCCGCAGCGGTCCCTCGACTCACCAAGCCGACACTCGACACGACTCCCTAGACCAAACGTTGAATAGGGCGGACCATCTCGAAACGCACCCTCACCCAATCGGCAATCGCAAACTTCTCTTCTCATCATCCCTTCAACCCCATCCATCCCTCCTCTCTTTTTTTTTTTTTTCCTTTCCCCATCTACCCTCTTTCCTGGTTTGAGGTGCATCGCTCGTATCGCCAGCTTTGGCAAGCATACACGCAAGCATACACACACACACGCGCGCGCACACGCTCAACCACAAACGTACAAACACAAACACACCCACTTTTTTCTGCCTCTTCCCGTAATACCCTCCGTATGCGACAAAACCACCTAAATTGAAACCGGTCGAGGATCGACTCGTCTTGTGTAGGCGCAAGCATGGCCACCGTGGAAAAGCCGAGGCCATCGTCGGTCAAGGCACTTGCTCGCACGATCCCCGCCTTGTCACACCCGGCACCTCCTTCCCCACCCTTGATTCTCAGGAACCCGGACGTCATCATTCTCCCCTCGGTCCCCACTCACGAGCCAGAGGATGATCTCCCACTCACGCACGATCTGGGTCTCTCGTTCGCCTCGTCAAGCAGACTCGAGCCCGATCGGGCCGAAGACGGGGAGGAGGAAGAGGAGGAAGAGGTTCTTGAAGAGCTCAGGGATGAATCGGACGATGTCCAGGACAGGACTTGGATCAGGGTGAGTCGATGTCATAGCCCTAAGGGAGCCAGCCATATCCCCTCCCACCTCTCTCATTCACTCTCCCTCTCTCTCTGACAAATCTGGTGCTCTCCCTCGCTGCTCGATGGCCACTTGATCCCAGAGTGACCTTGGTGCATCTCTGGCTGCTGTGCAGAGCACAGCGATCGTTGCCCTCGAGTCGTTGGTCCAGACTTTTACTCCAAGCTCGGAACGTGGCGAGGTCGAGGTCCAGCGAATCTTGCTGGATCTTCAAGACTGCGTCCGCCAGCTCTCATCCCGCCTCTGTGGCAGCCAGCCCGGATCTCCAAAGCCCTACTCGGCACAGCTTGAAGCCTCTCAGCGGTCGCTCCCGGGTTCTGCGCACAAATGGGGTGAAGGGTTGAACGACGAGCTTTTCGTTCGCCTCGACTCGCTGCTCGGTCAGCTGACGCAGTCGCAGGATCCTGTGGTCGCTTCGCGGGATGACCTCCAGCTGGCAAACGCCCTTGGTGCTTTGGCCGCTTCCTGCGAGGGCCTGCGCGACAACTCGCTCGATCTTGCCGTCGCTCTGCGTGAGGAGCCATACCCTTTCCAACGGCCGGGTTCCTCGGCTTCTTTGCTTTCCAACAATCGTCGAAGCTCTTTGAACACCGCTAGGTCGACTCCAAGCGAAGAGCTCCGGGACCCGTTCGCCGAGATCCAGGAACCGGACGTCTTCGCAACGCTCAGTCGAATGATGACCTCCCTCTCGTCAAGAGCAGTCCCCAACACGCCTCCTCCTCCTTCACCGCATTCGCCACCCCTTGAGGCCACCGCCGCCTTCAACCCCACGCTTTCGAGCCTGGCCCACCAAGGCAACCTTTCCAAGCGAAGCTCGTTGACCGAGGAAACGCAACCTTTTAGTGGAGAGGCGAACCACGCCGAAGAGAGGCTCCTCCCGACCGGCAACATGACAGCTTGGGCCCAGGTGGCCGAACTTTTGAGCATCACCAAGGAGCTGGTCGCCTCTCGCCGTGCCGCAGTAACACCTGCCAGGCCCTACAACGATGCCCCACTCTCCCCGAGAGCCAGGAGCCGTCGCGGCAGCAGCATTGGTCATGGCCAGGAGCACTTTGAGACCGTCCACGAGGCCGCTCAGAAACGTCACTCGGTAGGATCCAATCGCTCCGCCCCGATGATCGCTGCAGCGAGCTCTACCTTCATCGACGCGAAGAGCCTTCGTCGCCAGAAAAGTGGCTCGAGCCTGGGCGCCATCTCGCTTCCCCCTCGCTACTCGGACGACGAATTTCGGAATTCTCCCACGGCCGCCCACTTGGCCGGCTTTGCCGTCCACAACTCGTGGCAGACTCGCAAGAGGCAGAGCAGCTCGCTCCCGGAGTATTCCGATGAGAACGGCCGAGGTCTCGACTTCTGCTCCCAGGCTGAGAAGAAGGATTCGCCACGCGACGAGGTGGCCTCGTCCGGTTCTGCGTCGGCGAGCTCGTCGAGCGTCTACGCCGCCCGATCGCCTCAGGACCTCTTCCTGGTCCAAGCATCCATCGAGAGGCTTTACACTGCGGTACCTCAGCTGGACGATCAGCGCGCCGCTCTGTCGCCCAGCAAGCTCAGGGATGTCAACCTTCAAGAGCTCATGGACCGGATCAATCGTTCCGGCCGGATGGAAGACCAGCGTGCAGCACCTCCCACTCTCCGAAACAAGGTGGCTGCCTCACCTACCTCGGCTCGCCCCAGTGCGAGCCGATCGAGCTCACCCGTCCTGAGGACGTTCAGCGCCTCTAGCGTGACGAAGCGCTTTTCCGTCTCGAACCTGGCTGCCACATTCAGGCGCGTGTCGCAGCCGGAGGTCGAAGGCAAGGGCAAGGCGCGGGAACTGGAAAAGGAGGATCATCCCGATCCCAGATCCCTTGGCCCACTCATCGACAGCATGCATAAAGCCCAAGACCTCAGCATGGCTGATCAGCGTGTCGAGCTGAAACCGCGCCGCAAAAAGCAACACAAAGTCCTGGCCCTCGCAGGGCATGACGTGTCAAGCGGCAAAGGAGCCGCTCGTGACGACGAGGAACTGCTTGGCATTTTGAGCGCCAACTCGAGGAGCCGCATGACGAATCAAGATTTTGTTCGAAAGCCTGTGAGCTCTGCTCGAACGATCGGCAACAACTACTACGGTCTCCCGGGCCACCTCTCTGAAGAGCCACTGACGACACGAAGGCGCGCCGGATCTGCTCCTTTCGTTTCGTCCGCCATGTCCATCGACACGAGCGGAAGCTTTGACCCTGAAGTCCCCTTTTCATCCCTGATTGAAAGGCAAGACGTGGCCTATCGGCAAGGCGATTTCGGACGGCCCTGGGAGAGTGTGTCAGGCCAGACCGCGTCAGGCCTTAGCCCCAACTCTAGCGAAGCGAGGAGCGCCGCTGGTAAGCAATCGTCTAGGATGCCAGATGCCAGTGTTGTCTCCCAAGTAGCTGATGTGCTCTCGACACAACCATCGCGCAGGCTCTCGTGCATCGCCGAGCACCAGCCACATTTGAACTATGTCTCGGTCACCGTCACCCTGCACGGTGCTAGCGTCTCGGAGGTCAAGGCTGCAGAACCGTTTTTCCGAGTCCTTCCTCCCAACCGTGCGGACACTCAGGCATCACCGACAACGGGGTGGTCCTCCCCGGTTGACGGCGGTGGCTTCCATGGCAGTGACCGGACCGGCGGCATCCTTGCTCTTTCGCACCCGACGCTTCCAGGATCTGTGCATTTCAAGCTCCCAGCCCCAGTCTTGCTATCGCAACAACCTCGTTTCACCTTCACGCAAGACCACTACTCGGTCAAGCTGACTTGCCCCGCTCAGAACCTTCGCTCAACGTTCACCAACTCGAGCGCGGAGTCCGCCGAATTCCCTCTCTCTGCAAACCAGCTTCAAGCCGAGCAGCCGAGCCGAATCCTGTGCTCATCGTGCGGATCCGAAGTGGTGGACTCTTCATCCACGAAACGCTTCAGGGCCCTGCCAAGTCAGCATTGGGAAGAGTTGGTGGACGCCTGGATGTGCCACGGCGACCAAGAACTCAACGTCAGCGTCGCTAGAGGACGCGAAGGAATGGAAGAAGGCAAGGTGATCCCGGTCGGCGATGCTTGGGTCGGTGACTATCATTTGGTGTTCCCGGGAGCCAATGCCAACGAGAGGAAGGTGATCTGGGATGCGACCGAGATTTGCAAGGTGAGTCAGTGGGCCTAGGATTGAGTTGCGCAGGGATTTCTCCCGATCCTCCTCCCCTTGTTCGAGACCATTCTCTCCTCTCCCCCCAACTTCCTCACCTGACCGGGTCGTCAAGAAGGTCGACATATGGCTTTCCCATACCAATGTGGTCTCCGAGTACATCCCCCTTCTTTCGCCGTTTTTTCGGCCTTGCGTTTTGAACCGAGTTCGGGGGCGCACAGCATGGGGCGTTCCCGTACGAACCGCTAGGTGCCAGTTGGCACTCAGCAGGTATGTGCAGGGCTTTTGCCACTTGTGCACTCTCGTGGCCTCTCCGGCATCGCGACTCAACGTATTGGCTTGGCAAAGGAAGGAGAGGAGGGAAAGGAGCCCGGGATGATCCTCTCATCCTTGACTGATACAGAGGCCCCAGATCCAGTCTGGCGCTCCCAGCCGACGTCTCTGCCACCGCTTGGTTGAAGAGAGAGTCTCTGGGGGCTGCCGTTTCGTTCTCTTTCAGAAACACTTTCTCGTTTTGCCTAGTACCATGCTCGAGAAGGTCACACACGGGAGATACATACACCAACACCCTCCCAGGCCCCCCACCTGCCCTTCGTGCCCGGATCAACGGTTATCCTGACGAAAAAGCAGCTGACACGACTGTGACCTCTCTCTCTCTCTCTCTCTCTCTCTTCCTCTGACGATACTCAACGAGGTCAGCCCGATGATACCGCCCGACTTTGCTGCTCGAAATGCAGAGCTGTCTTGGGATCAGTGATCCCAAATGTTGGATCTCTCTCCATGGTAGCCTCAACGAATCCCACAGCCCCAGTCATCTCATCCTTGGAGAGATGCTCGGTGAAGCTCCACAAGTACGCCATCCTGCCTCTTCTTGGCGCCTCTGGCCCATGGGAAAGACCTGGGCCAAGGTCCCTCCTTCCAATGATCCTGTCGAGTCACCTGCTGGACATTTCAAGAGCTCACGCCGTCCACCACTTCATCCTGGAAGAGGAGGAGACGGGCAACGCGAGACTGGTCCTCTGGCTCTTCACTCCCAGGATCACCTTGTCCCTCTACAGCCAAGACTCTTCGCCGCCGTCGTCGACCTCGTCTGCGCACGACATCCAGAGAAGCGAGGGTGGACTCGTACCGGCCAGCAAGGTCCTCTACCAGCTCGTCGAATCCTCTTCGTCGCACGGTAGCGAGCAGCAGGAACGTGGCGACTCTGCGACGGCCAGGAGGAAACCACTTGGAAACATACACATGGAACCCATCTCGTACCCCTCTTTCCAGTGCGACCTCATCCAGGCCTTGCTCGACGCCAGCAACCTCGCCTACCCTGCGTCGCGGAGAAAGTTTATGGATTGGAACCTTGGATGGTTGGAGCGAGTCGCTCGTTGAATCGTCGAAGGGCTTGCGGAAGGGGGCGGGGGGGAAGCACCTTTTTTTTTTGGGTGGTTTACGAAAGGTCTTCCTCGACACCCCCTCCTCTCCTCTCCTCTCCTCTCCCGAATCCACATCACCACGCCCCTACCGATCGTAATGAAACCGAACGCGGTCATTTCCTCTCTTCGCCGCTTGGGCTTCGTGAATCACTCTCTGTTCTGTGGTCATCGCATGTCTGTGTCTGTGTTTTTTTTTTCCCATTTTCTCTCATCTTCCCTGTCCGGCCTGGGTGAAAAAGGTTTGGACGGGGGTGAGAGACCGATTCGCATTCTCTGCGCGGTCTTGGGGGGGGGAGGGGGAATCTAGAAGTGATGGGAGGAGAGAGTGTGTGCTTGCGTGTCAAAGGGGGTTGCAGGTACGGAAGAGAGGTGAGAAAAGGTGTTGGAAAGGAGAGGTGCTACAGGATTAGTGAAGGGGGACTGACTGACTGTAAGGTATAATTAAAAGGGACCGGTGGCGTGAGTTGACTCGAAAGGGTCCGAGAGCACCACCCCCCTTCTCTGTGGGATTCTTACGATGTACAAGGTATTTCTTGGGGGGGGGAGCCGAAGAGGTTGAAAGGAGGGGGGATATTTTTTTCAAAACAAAAAAAAAAAAAAAAAAAAGAAAAAAGAAAAGAGACGGGTATACACAGTGGTGCCCCCTCCCCCCCAGGTGGTGTGAGGGCAGACGGGGGTTTGTTCAAAAGTACTTGTCGGATTCTAGAGGTAGGTACCTGACGATCATGACGTCGTCCTCCAGGGCACCTTCCTCGAAGAGTAGCCTGGCGTTGTTGGCGAGCTCCTTGATCGGGGAGGCTCCGTCCTCGTTGAATGCTAGGCCTAGTGCGCTGGACGCTCTTCGACTCTGCTTGCCACAGTAGAGGTCGGAGAGGTGAAGGCAGAGACCGAGTTGACGAGGAGATACCTCGTACCCTTTGATGGCCAGCTTTTCGGCGATGATCTCCTTCAGGTCGAGGACGGAGCTGTTGCTTGAGACGAAGATGGCCTGGATCGGTTGTGAGTCTCCAGAGAGCTCGATGCCGAACAGGCCCTCCCTCCTGACGCCGCGAGGCTTTTCGGGCAGAGTCTCAAAGTGGAGCTGCAGGCGGATGGAGGAGGGGGGTGTCGGTGGGCAGGAGGAGAACCACTGTTCCGAGATCGAGGAGAAGGATGAGGACGAGCCGGTTCGAGAGTTGACGACGGCCTCTTCGAGCTCGCTTCCATTCAGCGAAGAGATGGAAGAGTGGAAACTGTCGCTGTTGGAGGTGGGGATGGACATGTCGGACGCCAGGGAGGCCGTCGACAGGCGCTTGTGCCTGAGCCTTGGAGCTTCCGGCCGAAGCCCTGACTCCAAGTCGAGGAGCTCGTGATGGAGGAAACCACCCATGGCAGGGAACGAGCCGGTGACGGTGAACTCGCTCATCCGTGCCGCCGCGATGCCAGGCAAGGTCGAGTCGGTCGCAAAGGGCGGTTCGCCCATCCACTTGCTGTCGCACGTGTCTTCGTACCCTAGGCCTCTGCACTGGAAAGACTCGTCGCTTGCCCTTCTCGATAGCTTTCTTGGCTTCGGGGGAGCGAGCGGAGCGGGTGGTGGAGTCGTCGCGCCTGAGCGAGAGAGCTCGTTGTTGGGCGGAGTGGTGGGCGAACCAAAGGAAGACAAACCGACCCTGCTGTTGAAACTCCGGATGGAGCGCAGGGATCCTTGCTTGGGTTTGTTCGAGGCGACGGAAGCGGTTTCAACCGTGAGGTGGTCACCAAACGAGCGGTTACGACTCGGACTCGGGCTCCCTTCGACGGAGACGGAGGTTCTCGGCTCACTGATCGGCAGCGAGGGGAGGAGGAGAGCCCTACTGCGCCTCCTCAGGCTCATGGAAGAGGATCGGCCGCTGGGGGCAGACTCTGGGGAGGAGAAGGACGGCCTCCGGGATAGGGAAAAGGAGGGTGACGACGGGCTCTCCTTGAAGTTGAAGGTCCTCGAGAATGCTCTCCTCAGCGGCGACTTTACCGGAGTGGATGGTTGATCTTGGTCAACGCTGGGGCTGGCCGGAGGCGTGAGGGAGAAAATGTCGCAGAGGAGGCTGGCAGCCGACGGAGGGGTTCTGGCTTGGGTCGAGTTGCTGTAAGTGGCCTGAGTCGGTGTCGCCGAAGCGGGTGACGTGAAGCTGGAGCTCCCTTGGAACTTTTGGGCTGCTGCCACGTTGATTGGGACGACCGATTTCTTCTGCTCCTTCTTCCTCCTCGTTGGAAGGCGGCCGAGAGAGGATGCCAAAGCGTTCATGGCTTACCGAAGCGAGGTGTGAGTGACAGGTAGAGATACCTCTGTGAATCAAGGCGAGAGAGGTAAGTGGGGATGGGAAGAGAGGGATTGTAGTTGGGATCAAAGCGTGGGTCGTTATGAGCTCTTCGCAGTTACGCCTACTCAAGTTGACCTGACGCGAGCGAGCTGATGGTCGTGTTGGTTGACGGAGGAAAGAAGGTGGTGAGTGAGAGTGAGTGAAGGTGAAAGGCAAGAGAAGCTGACGAGGGAGAGAGGTGGGAGGAGAAGGGGAGGGGGGTCCTTGCAAGCAGAGATCGGATGGCGACGGCGTAGTCGAATCACGGGTACTATATGTAGTTGAGGGATTCGGACTGGCTGCGTTGTATGTAGCTTGTGCTGACTGAGGATCACGCACAGAGCAAACAAAGGCTGGTGGTTGGAAGAGGAGGAGAGAGAGCCAGGCTGCCAGTCAAGAGAGGAGGGAGGGCCTTGACAGCTTGGGTCTCAGTCTGAGGTCTAGGTTCAGATTGGGGGGAAGGAGAGGGGGGGGGGGGGGGGGGGGGTTTGGAGTCAAAGACCCAGAAAAGGGTGTCATCATGCAATTCATCGGTGGGACCTGCTGGAGGCTGAGACACGGAAGAGCGAACAAAAGAAAGGAAACGGCGAGAGGCAGGGGGTTGAGGGTAAGGGCGAGCAAGGTTTGACAAGCAAACTACCCTCTGCGGCTCCCCTTTGCTTGTGCCTCACTCTCAAGGGGGGGGGGGGGAAGGCCTCTCTTGTGAACGTTGGAGGCGGGCCGAATTCTGGCTCGAGGTGGGTTCAGGGATGCGAAAGAGTCGCAGAATCGGTTGAGGGGTTGGGAGGGGTAGGGTGGGATGGGGAAGGGTCAGAAGAGTGTGAGCGTTACAAGCACCCTAGAGGGTACCAGATCGTTCGCCTGATGTGACCCAAGATCGGCCATTTCGACCTTGTTGCGACTTGCCATGCCATCGCGGTATGGCATCTCGCAACTGTGCCAGCAAGCAAGGTTCCGCACATTGTGTGCACGGAATCCGAGTGCATACATGACAAGCTACATCTGTACACAGATGCAGTGTCGTACAGTAGATACACTTTGGATGAACATGGTGCGAGAGTGGGGGTTGGCTGCGCCTCGTCGACTCGAATGTCCTTGGGGGGGGTGGACCAAGCAAGTTGGATGGAAAGTGCGAGTGGGAGGATGATGCTGAGGTCGTTTCAGGGATGGCTCTGGTTGTGTGCTCGCGCGGTATCGTACCCAGCGCTGATGGAAGGTTGAACGTGGGATGATACTGCGACTACACTACCACCACTACCACTACTACTCACCACCATCCCCTCAGACCGTGTTGGACGTGGTTGTAGCCCGCCTCCGCTCGTCCGCCTTCCCGTCTACGGTGGTGAAAAACAGAAAGGGTCTTGACAGAGGCGAAAGGGGGGATGCAAAGGAGCGATAGGAGGGGTGAGGGGGTTGCGAGGATCTGCAGCACGCGCAGCATCGACTTGAATGCAGCCATCTGCAGACTCAAGCAGGAAGTTTCTTTTTTTCAAGCTCAGACTTGGACTCAACCCGAAATACCCCTCGCAGGATTACCGTTGGAAGTCTGACGGCAGAGGGAGAGGCGAGGGACGACGAGGAGAGGGTCAAGGAAGGAAGGAGAGGGTGAAAGGAAGGGGGGACAAGCCAGACACGAATCAGTCCTTGCAAGAAAGTAGGGGCGAATACAACCATGGTGAGGATAAGACGAATCCATCGCTTGGAAAGCTGAAAGGGAGGAGTCCGGTCAAAGGGAGACTCGTTCATAGCGATGAGGAACATGAAAAAAGAAGAGAAAGAAGGCATGACCCGAAAAGGAAAGAGGGGAGAGCTGGTTCGACGTGTGACCCTGCCTTGAGAAGCGAGGCTGGCTCTGGTGGTGACTGCATGAGAAAGTAGCGGATACCCGTCGACCACGACTCTCTGAGTGTTCGGGTGAGGCAAAGGGAGGGTGTTTTTGTGTGTGTGTGTGTGTGTGTGGCTATCGGGGGAGACGACTTGGGTTTGGCGAGCTGGAGACGTTCTCCTCTCCTTTTTCTCCCTCCTCCCCCTCCCTCCCCTTCTTGACGTTAGGGTCATGCAGTCATACCCCTGAAGTCGAAATCCGAGCGATCATGATTGCTTGTACCTGTTCTTATTCTTACTGCTGTTATTCTCCTTGCACCTCTTCTTCTCCTCTCAAGTCGAGATCCATCCAGAAGCGAGCAGTGTAAGTAGTATCCAAACGACCACTTTCGACAGCGAATCGACCCCTTTCTCACTCCTTGGTCGCGCCTACTCACCCTCGAGATGGATGGCGCTCCTTTGAAGTTGTCAGTCCACGTTTGTGTTCCCACTGGAATCCTGGATTGGGATCGTGGTGTGATTGCTATCCACGGGTTATGCGGTTAATCTTGAAACTCTCCCTGATCATTATTATCGACCACCTTGCAGGAGGTGAAGTGAGCGATGAGCGTCAAAGTGCCGAGTCTCAGTTGAGTCACAGTGGCGAATGGTGAGTCTCTCAACGTGCTTTCAACGAGCCAGAAATCAAAGTCAGAGTCACAGTCATGTAGCGTTCCCCCCGTGAGACTATTCCATCGAGGAGAAGGAGAGAGGGATCTTGACGCGCGGCTGCAAAGCGTTCCCACCTCCACTTTGTGGTCGAGGTGGGGCGAGTTCTGCGATGGTGTTCCCGTCCAGCAAACAGAAACCATCCGTGATTCC
Source organism: Violaceomyces palustris (assembly GCA_003144235.1). Lineage (NCBI taxonomy): Eukaryota > Fungi > Basidiomycota > Ustilaginomycetes > Violaceomycetales > Violaceomycetaceae > Violaceomyces > Violaceomyces palustris. Next base: position 83,857 of record KZ819690.1, on the reverse strand, counting down.
ATGTCATCCCAAGCGCGCACCATGATGGGTTGGAATCGACTCTGAACGAGGAGCATGTCGAAGAGTCTGAGTGAGTAAGGCGAATCCCGTCATGAGCTTGTCGTCGAAACGGGTGGAGGTGAAACCAATTTCTGGTAGGGCTCGAAAAATCACACTAGCTGACGACATATGAACAACCTTCTTCAAGCCCAGGCCATCTTTATCTGAGATGACAAGGGAACGGGTGGAAAGACAGACAGAATCGAGGTGCTGGTGAGGAGGGGAGGAAGCGGATCCAGTCGACCGAAAGGGGAAACGAGGACGACGAGAGACTGCCGAAGCAGGAGGGATTGGCAACAAAGTCGAGGAGCAGGGCGATCACAATAAAAGATGCTAATTGGTCTGGTAAAGAACAAAGTGGTTCGGGGAAAGGAGCCCAGCATGTAGTGGCAATCATGTCGACCATTCTTGATGAAATGTACCGATCCGGGCCCTTCTTCCTATTCGATCCGGCATCCTTCCACTGTGAGCTCTCACCCTCTCTCATCACTCGTTCGGAATGGGACCACTCCTCGGACCAGAGAAACAGCACTCACATTGATGATTGCGATTCCTTGGGCCCGAGGAAAGCTGCGTGTGTTTGTGCTTGCTCTGCTCTGTCCTTCGAGCGTACCGAGAAGAGGCCAAATCGAAAGGGAGGGTCGAAAAGGCGGCTCGAGAGGGAGGGGGGGCCAAGGGACGGTCCATTCACCATTTTTCTCACGTTCCGAGACACGACACTTACATTCGGTCGCAAGAGCACCATCGTCCGTCTTGCACTGCATGTTGATGGGCACCGACCAAAAAAGAGACGTCAAGGTCTGCATTTCGAAATAAATTAGAACAGAATGAGATCAAATGAAAAGGACCTTCAAGTTCTCGACCAAGGAAAGGTGTGAAAGGTCCAACACGCGGGCTCCTTCCACCTTCACCTCAAAGTTGGGCGGTGGCAAAGGTGGTGTCTCGTAACCATACGCTTTACCGGATCATGACCAAGGCGATCATCCATGACCTTGGATCATCCATGACCTTGGACCATTGCCTGCGACCTTTGCTCGTCAGATGAACGAGTGGCCCACAAGGTTGGATGAAGTTCGAGTTGACATGAGATGGGTTGGTGGCCGTGGACCTGCAACCACTCAAACTTGTTATCGCACATCCTCATCACCTCTTTCCATCCGAAAGATGGAGAGGATCGTGCGAATATACAGTAGGTGAGGATCGACAAGTTGGTCAGTGTTCCAGAGCGATTGTGATACAGAGCGACGCCAGAGCGAGTGAACACCTCCTCGTGAAGCCCCTGGATCCTCTTCCAGCCTTCCGACCATCGCGGAAAACCGCAAAGAGAAACAAGAGGCTTGCTTCATCATCATCCTTACTGCCCATACCCACCGTCTTCTTGCAAAAGCGCCAAGCCATCACCATGGGGAGTCGGTGTGGGTGGCGATCTGGGGGTGGTTTCGATTCCCTAGCTTTTACAACTTGAGCAACCACGCAAGACACTGCATCGACGGCCTCAGGAAAGGGGACAGGCGCTCAAACGTGTTGAGAGTTGTCGAAGCAAGTCAAGGCGGTAGGTAGCATACACGCACACCCACTCCCTGCAAAACCCTTCACCGGGCGGGTCCTTGAACTCGATATTCTCCCTCAAGTCTTTTCGATCCAGAAGGGGGTCTGAGTCTGGATATTTTGGCTTGGCTTCTGTTTGTTTTCTGTCAGTGGGGGGAGGGGGGGGGGGTGTCAAGTGTTATGGGTGGCTCCATCTTCCCCATCTTGCCACAGCATGCGGACGTCCTTGTCTGCCTCCGTCAACAGCACCACACACACTCACTCACTCAATCACTCACTCTCCCTCTATCTATCTACATATCTCTCTCTCTCCCCCTCCCTCCCCCACCCCTGTCCCATCCGAGTGCAATGCTCAGGCGCGGGGTCGAATCCACCTGTGGTGTACGCTTACATGCACACACAAACGCACTGTATGCATCTGCCGAACAGCAGCAGGATTTCGGAGTTCCATTCATCTCCTACAAGGCAGGGAATGCTTACTCCCTCCTTATCATCCTTGGCCTGGTGATGACTCAATCTCTTCATCGGAGTTCGGTGAGGAGGGCTTTTGCTCCTCATCCTTCTTACCAACACCATCATCAGCCTGTTCTCCCTTCCGTCCTTCCTCCACGGTCCCATTCTTTGACCTTTCCACAGTGAGATCCGAGACCCAGACTGACATGTTTCATCAGACGATGGCAATATGAAATGGGTCGATGAACACTAATCTTGATTGACCCCCCCGCAGACAGGCAGAGACAGAGAGCCAGATCGCATGAAGGCGGGGGGAAGGGGAGAGAGACATTTGCCTCACAGTCGTAAGGAGGGCTCTTTTCGAGACAGGCACGCGAAAGCTGATCAAGGTGATCGTGACTGGTAGGTAGGTGAGAGGGCCGGGTTGGTAAGTGGTGTGAGGTTTACCCATACCGACCTTTGAGCACTTGGCAAGCAAAAAACTCGATGGTAGGAAGGACGGTCTCGAGGCCTGTCCCCCCCCCGTCCAAGCCTTCCTTCTCAACCCAAATCTCTTGCCATGAAACTCATGGTGCCAAATCTGCGCATTCCGTACAGCCAAAACAAATCTTTCGAAACTCCCTTACCTTGGACAACTCTGAGCTTGAGGCTTCCATGAAGCATCAAATGCTGCTTGCGCAAAAAATTGGTAGGCTGGCATCGCCAGGATCTCGGGGTGGTGGGGGCTAGGTGGAAGAGCTCGGGTAAAAAAAAAGGAGAGAAGCAAACGCAAGGCCACGGTGGCCCAACAGAAGTAGCCCAGTAGACCAGTAGCCCAGGAAGAAGGTCGTTCTGCACTCAACAAGATCAGCCATTCAAACCACTTAACGCTGCCCATAATGGCTTTTGAAGGGGGGTGCGACCGCAGCCTTGTTGGATCCAAAGAATCCAGATATCGATCGATCCCTCCCTTCGCCATCTTTTCAGGCCGGGTGATGGCACAAACAGCCAATTCCAAGTGTTTGAAAGCATGGAAGGATCCTGATACTTCCAACCACTCTCATATTCGTATCCAAGAAGATGAAGGGACCAAAAGCGTGGGTAGAGGTTTTAAGAGCGACTCTGTGCCCGATCCCAACTTGGCGGGGACGAAACTTGCTGGAAAAAAAAAGCGAGAAAATAAGATGAACAAGTGAATCGTGACCGTACGCCTGCCGGTCCTAGATCCGACAATCGCCGCTCCGAGGTGAGCATTGGAGGCGATGGCCCATGATCTTATCGCAAACATTCTTGTCCTCGCTAAACGCAGCATCGTCAAGTTAATCCCAGGGGATTCGAGCAGAGAAGAAGGATTTTCAAAAGGTATAAAACAAGGGGGGGAAAGAAAAGAGCGGGAGGAGGGCCGCTTCTCCGTCCCCTGACATCCACATTTGGCGATCAATAGTGGTAACGGACAGAGGTTGAGCGCACTTGTGTTGACATGTAGCGAAATGGACTCGAGAGATCTTGGCCTCCTTTCAAACTCGGAAGAAACGCCAGAGATGGTAGATCTCGAAAACCGACCGTCAGTGTGAGCATTCTACAGGAAGCCAAAGTGTGCACCGTCGCTTAAGCGAACGGGTCGATGACAGGGGGGGCAGAGTAGATGGTGAAAGGCTGAGGGAGTATGAGAAAGGGGCAAGCGGAAGGGTGTAATCTGTTGTGATCCGCCGTTTTAGTTTCAAATGGTGGATTCTCTCATGAAGTTGTGGAGAAGGTGGGAACGTGAAGAACCATAATAATAAAGAATAAACCCAAAAATAAACCCGAAGCCTCTCCCTACATGGCGATCAGATGGTGGGAAAACTCGCTTCCATCGGCAAGAAAAGAAAAGTTGTTCGAGAAGTTGCTCTTCTGACTCGACCACGCAGATTTTCCCATCTTCCCGGACGTGTCTCCTTCTCCACAAGTTGGTTAGCCATGAGAAATCTCAGACGGAGCCTGACAGGAAGTGGTGTCTCCCTCTAGGTTTTCTGACGAAAAGGGCGACCCGCCGCTCTTGGTAAGTCCCAAGGCCCTACCAGAGGGGGATTCTGGTTCGGATCCAAAAGCTTGGATGAATCCGACCATGGAGGCTCAGCATGCTGTCATAAGGGATTGACTGGCGCGTGGAGAATGGCGTTCGTGGTGCCCACCTCTCGCCTCACCCAAGTAGAACTCTTCTCCAACGTTCACTTTTGGGCGAAAGAACGCCTTTGGAGAGAGGGGGGACGAGGAAGGGATGCTGAGGAGCATACCCGGTCACCTACTGGATCGGTATTTGAATCCTTTCCGAGTCAAAGCAATCCTGACCGTTTCAAGTAACGAGAAGGAATCACTCAAATCCCAAAAAAGATGGACAGGAAAGGATAGACGATCACTGCGTCCCTACGAGTTGACGATCCCAAGGTATAATCAGTGTCCCAGGAGGGGATGAGGAGAGTCAAGGTTGGTTCCAGAGGGGTTTGGTCGAAAGGATGAAGGCGAGCCACGCGAACCAAAAAAAAAAATTCGTGTGGAGTCCCCGGCCGGCGGAGGGCGCGTCTCAAGGGTGTTGTTGACCGAAAGGGCTCAGTCACGATTCAGGATGACCTTTGGTTGCATGACTCACCTTCTCCATACCATCGCCGCCAACACCCCTCTTCTTCGTCCGCTCTCCCTCTGAAAACATCCAGTCGAGCGCAGCACAAGGTAGTGGTGGTTTCAAGGGCGGCCATCGTCCTTTAAAATAGACTCTCCTTTCCCCCCTTCCTTTGACCGCTCAAGAGGAAGCAACGATCTTCCCAACTCCCCCTTCTCGTCCATCAAAAGATGACGACAGATTGCCCAACATCTGATAGCCTAGCAAGCATGGCCATCAAGGAGCCAACCCTTGCCGCAAAACTTCAGAAGCTCAGTGATGAATTGAAGCGGACCAAGGCTCCAGAGCTGGGACACGGTTGCAGGAAACTCTACGGCTTTGACGAGGACTACCACCCCTTGGTGAGTCTGACGGTCTCCGAGCAAGGGCCGATGAAAGGGCTACCATCGTCCCCAAGGCGCCGGGGATCGTTCTTGCACAAAGAGTCCATTCCTCATCCCCCCGATTTCGATTGTCTCATCTCGTCTCCTGCGAACCCCATTGCTCGGAATCGGCCCGAGGTAGAACAACGGTTCATTCGGAGCCTGCCCAAACTACGTTCTAGAGGCCTACAAGCACTTCCTTGACGAGTCGGAGAGGCGGCCCGATTCCTTCTTCAGGAGGGATTATCGTCCACCTCTGAATCGGGCGCGGAAGGAGGTAGCGGATCTGATCCACTGTGATCTTGACGACCTCGTCCTGATCCCCAACGCCACCACCGGCGTCAACGCCGTCATGAGAGGCCTGAACGGCACGTGGCAAAAAGGCGATGCCATCTTGATCTACCAGACCATCTACGGCGCCTGTGGCAAGACGGCGCAATACATCATAGATACGAACCCGATCTACCAGCTCAAGCTGGTCCGAGTGGAGCTTGCCTATCCCTTGAGTCACGCCGACTTCCTCGCCAAGACGGAGGAGGCGCTCCAGGCTGCTCAAAACCGCGGCGTCAGGGTCAGGGTGGCCATCCTGGACGCCATCTCCTCCCTACCTGGGGTCATCGTCCCGTGGCAGGAGTGCGTACAACTCTTGAGAAAACACGAGGTCCTCTCCCTGGTCGACGCCGCCCATGCGATCGGTCAGATCAAGATCGATCTCAAGAAGGCCGATCCGGACTTTTTCACCAGCAACTGCCACAAATGGTTGAGCTGTCACAGGGGCTGCGCGCTGCTCTACGTTCCCAAGAGGAACCAACACCTGGCCCTCGGCATCCCCACCTCGCACGACTACGAATCTCCCAACCTACCCAAGAGCAAAGGACCGATCCTCCTACCCTCGGACGCTCCCAGCATGTTCATCAAGATGTGGGAATGGACCGGAACCCAGGACCTCTCCTCCCACCTTTCCATCCCTTACGCGATCGAATTCAGAAAGTGGCTCGGAGGCGAGGACAAGATCATCGAGTACAACTCGAACCTGGCCAGGAAAGGAGCCGCGATCGTCAAGGAGCTTCTCGGTCAAGAATCGACCATCATGGACGTCGTCGACCCTCTGGACGACTCTCCGGAGGCCAAATCCCAACGGCTCACGGCTTGCATGTCCAACGTCTCCATCCCTCTCAACGGATCCCTCCAAGGCCAAGTGCTGGAACCTCACACCCTAGCTCACGTGGGAGCAGAGCTTCAGACCACCCTCTCAGAGTCGTTCGACACGTTTGTACCCTTCTACCAGCACGACGGCAAGGTCTGGATCAGGATCAGCGGTCAAGTCTGGCTGGAGGAGAGCGATTTCCAGTGGCTCGGAGAGAGGCTCAAGGAAGTGCTCGCGTCAAAAGGGTACGCTTGAAGTGGGATGGGATCCACGCACGGTTTGGAGAATAGAATGTTGAAAAAGTTGAAACCATGTCTTTGCTTTGGATTGTTTGCGTTTGTGTATTGAATATGCGTGTGTGTGTGTGTGTGCGTACTCGGAAACTTACGCAGGAGAGAGAGAGGGAGAGGGACATTAAGTGATGAGTGAGAGCGAGTGTGTGTGCATGTAAGCATGTTGAAGAGGGAAGAACATATGGTAAAAAAAAAAAAAGGGATAAAGCGGAAGGAGAAGTGAAACGAAGAAACCAGGGAAGGGGAGAAGGATGACAACGATGAAGCATCTGTGACATTGACTGCGATGTACGTCCGTCATTTGGTCCGTTGTGCTCATTTCCTGGAATGGGGGGGTTTCCCACATCATCGAGGGCAGGGGCAGGGGCGAGTCGATCGAGCTCGTTTCAATGATCGCCTGCAAGTAGCTTGGCGATCTCCTCGTTCGCTTCATCCGCGACGGTCTCGGTGACCTCGAAGGCCATCCTTGAGCCTTCGACGCCGTCCTTGTCCGCCTCACCTTCCTCTCCTTCGATCGACGTCACCCAACCGGTTCTTCGAGCATAGGCGGCCTCGCTCCTGTCCAGGAGCTTGGCAAGGTTGGCGTCGCTGATGATCTCGTCGTCTTCGCCCGCCAGCTGAACCCGCTCGCTCTCCAGCTTCATCAGGCTGGACGCCATCTCGGCCATGGCCTCCTCCTTGCGTTTCCTGGCGCTCGATCCGCCCGACATGTACCCGGCGGGCAGCTTGAACTTGCCCTGCTGGATGACGAGGGCCTCGAGCTTGCGCTTGTTCCCGGCTCTCTTGAGGATGCGCTGCTCGACCGTGTTCGCTGCCACGAGTCGGAAGATGAGGCAGGGCTTGGTCTGTCCGATGCGGTGCACCCTGTCCTGCGCTTGGAGGTCCATCTGAGGGTTCCAGTCGCTGTCGTAGAAGATGACCGTGTCTGCCGCGACGAGGTTGATACCCAAGCCTCCGGCGCGTGTGCTGAGAAGGAAGAGGTTGCAGGCGTCGGGCCCCTTGTCCTCGTTGAAGCTCCTCATCTGCTCCCTCCTGTCGACCTGCGAGGTGCTCCCATCGATCCTACACGTCCTCAGCCCCTTGTACTCGCTGGCCCAATCCTCGATGATGTCGAGCATGGTGGTGAACTGACTGAAGATGAGGACCTTGTGCCCCTTGGCGAAGAGGGCGTCGAGCAGCCTGTTGAGCATGAGCATCTTTCCGCTCGCGTTGATCAGGTCACGGTTGACCACTTGGAGCCCCGTGTCGCGGTCGATGGGCCAGTCGAATAGGAACGGGTGGTTGCAGATCTTCCTGGCTTGCATGACCATGTTCTCGAGATGCATATTGTTGATCGCTTTCTGCGCTTCCCGGATCTGGAAGAGCTTTCCCTGCCGCTCGGCCTCTTTGGGCGAGAGGACCCTGGGCGCCTTGCTGCTTTCGTCCTCTAGCCTTCTGAAGTAAGAGCCGTCACCCTCGTCGTCGTCAAGCTTGTACTCGACCATCTTCTTCGCCCTCCTCGCGCTTGTTCGGCGAGGCGTCGAGGCTCCGGAACCACCGTTGGAAGCCTTGGGTGTGCCGAACCTGGATCCGGAACCTGACGAGGGGCTGCCGGTCTCGGTTTGTGGACTGCTTGCTCGGCTTGTGACGGTGCTGGTGTCAAAGCTCAGGTGTTGGCCCTCCTCTTGCAAGATCGATTGGATCTCCTCCCAAGCAAGGCCCGTCTTGCGGACGAGGATCCATTTTCGAATGTCCTTCGAGACGACGGCGTCGTACATCTCCTTCTGGAGCTTTGTCAGCGGGGCGTAGAGAAGATACTCCTTCTTTGGTGGGAGGTTGGACTCGACATCGGCCTTGAGGCGACGAAGGAGGAAGGGCTTCAGGATCTCGTGAAGCTGGGTGATGACCGACGAGGAACTTTCCTTGGAGAGAATCCGTTGAGACCCCTGTTCCTCATGAATGTCGGAAAAGTCGAACCACTGCTCGAAAGTGGCGAGGTCGTCAAAGATGTCGGGCAAGATGAAGTTGAGCAGGGACCAGAGCTCGGCCAGGTTGTTGTGCAAAGGGGTGCCGGTCAAGATGAGCCTGTTTGCGCTCTTGTAGGTCTTGAGCTCGCGGATCAGCTTGCAATCCATGTTCTTGAGGCGGTGCCCTTCGTCGACAACGATGAACTTCCAGGGATAGTGGGCAAGGTGGACCCTGTCGCGGATGACGACCTCGTAGCTGGTGACCACGACGGGGAACAATTGCTGCTCGCTCTTGATGGTGGGGAGCTGGAGATACTTGTCCCTCATCTCCCTCCTTTCCTCGGCGGTGCCGTGGTACATGATCGCGGGAACGTCTGGCGTGAAGCGGCCGAACTCGAGGACCCAATTGTTGATGGTCGATAGCGGGGCTACGATGAGGAAAGGCCCCCAAACCCCCTTCTCCCTCAGGTGGGCGAGAAAGGAGATGCTCTGCAGCGTCTTTCCGAGGCCCATCTCATCGGCGAGGATGCCGTTGAGGCCATTCTCGTAAAGGCTGACGAGCCACTCGAGGCCATCAAGCTGGTAGTCCCTCATCTTTGCACCAGTGACAAGCTTGGGCTGGGTGCGGTGCTCCTGAACGGCTTGCTTCTGTTCCTGCTTGGTTTGGGAGACATCGGTGGAGGCCTCGGTCTTTTGCCTCTTTTTGGAGGATGCCGTCTCTTCCTTTGCTGCCTCAATGTCGGCATCGCCCAAGTAGCTGCTCACGTCGTAATCGTCCTTGCCCCTCTTTTTCGGGCCATCCCTCTTGGCCCTGGTGGTGGGAGCCGCCGTGGACTTGGTATCAGCGTCTCCAGCCCTGGTGGTTCGGCCATTCACGACGTTCTTGGCTTGTTTCACATCGGAAGGATCGTCGGAAGATTTTGACTCTTGCCTTGCGGCGAGTTTGGCAGCCTGTTCGGCCCTCGCCTTCCTCTCCTTTTCCATCTTCTCTCCCATGATCCTCGAGTAGACTCCGGACCTTTGAAGGAGGAACTTGAGCTTGTTGAGCCGTTGCTCGTGAACCTGTGAGTGATGAAGGGGATATGGCAAACAGGGCCGAGGGAAACTTCGTCAGAAATCTCTCCCTGGCTGCTCTTTTTTCGGTTCACTCCTTTTTCCTTTTCCCTCTCCCCGCTATACACGCATACATCCATCCTACCTACAGCGGGATCGACCTCTGGCTCCGGTTGCTTGGTCGCCTTGAGCCTCGGTTTTTGCCGAGCTAGGTCTGGAGCAACATTCCCATCTGCTTGGGCTGCGGCTTGGACAAGCTCCTCGTCCACGTCCTGCTCATGGACATGCGACTTGGCTCGATTCGGCACATGCTTTTGAGATGACACGGAGGAGGTGGCCGAGACCATTTTCG
>KZ819690.1:0-69528 GCA_003144235.1 Violaceomyces palustris | reverse complement strand
GGAAAAGGAAAAGGGGGGGGAAGGGGGGATGACATATGGGCCATGAAAAGGTGCGCGTCTCTGTCTGTGTGAGGCCAATGATGAAAAAAGAGAAGACATGAGGACCTTTACCTTGAGCGCCTTCTCCCTTCCCTCCACCTGGCTGTGCTGGTTGTACGATTCAAAAGCTGGTAGCGAGAGAGAGAGAGAGAGAGGGAAGGAGAGAGAGAGAGAGAGAGAGAGAGAGAGAGAGAGAGAGAGAGAGAGAGGCTTCTTGTTGGAGTACTGGTGGGAGGGCCGAGGAGTGACGGAAGAGGGGAGAGGTTGGGCAGGATCAAGAGGAGCAGGTGGTGGCCTACTTGGTATCCTCGCTTGATCCCCCTCGCTCCTCCTCCTTCTCCTCCTTCTCGCCGGAACCGTCAACGTCCATGTCGTCCGCCTCGCCCTTGGCTTGCGTCAAAGATCCGGCGGTCTCGACCTTGGCCGATGAAGCCTTGGGTTCGTGCTGCGATGGCGAGTCGACAATCTCTGGCTCTCGCTGCGTCTCGGCCTTGGCGGCCCCGGTTCCCTCCTCCTTCGCTTGCTTCCCTTCCTCATCCCCTCCCTCTTGGTCCAGTTCTTGGACCTTGACCGACGACTCCTCGTCTTCACTACTTTCCTCGTCCTCGTTTACGACGTGAGCCTGAGCGGAGGGATCGCGGTTTGGCAGCGTAGGTCGGGTCAGCAAGGGTCACCGTGCGTACCACTGGCCCAGGCCGAGTCATTGAAGCTACTCACCTCGTACATGATGTCACCATTATCGTCAACCCTGCTGCCTGGTCGGAAAACGATCCCGGCGCCTCCGAGTCTTGCAGAGCCCAAGGTTTGAGGAACGATGTCGGAAAGAACAGAAAGAGGTTCACAGCAGGGGAAGAGAAAGGAAGGAAGTGATCTAGTCAGCCTGACGCTTCCGTTAGGGGACTTGGCATCCTTAGGCTACCTTCCTTGCGTGGTCGAACGGCCGCGTGCTCTTTTCCGATGCGTAAGAAAAAGGGAAAGGGGGGGAAGCAGGGGACCGGCGAAAACCTTGACCCCGAGCGGGGGTTGGGGATCGATCCTCTCTCGGTTTCCAAACCCTTGAACGGAGCCAGGGTTTCCGAAAGGAAACTGAAAAAAAAAAAAAAAAAAAAGTTGCACTCACGCTCCGGCCAAATGCTGGCTAGCGGACCTGAAAGGGTTGCCAGGTCGATCCTCATCGTCATGATCAGGGTCCGCACCTGCGAGCCCTCCAGCCAAAGCTGAGAGGACACCGCCCCTCACACCACCCATCGAGCTCAGGTCGTCGTAGTCGCCCATGCGGGCGCCCCGATCAGCCGCCTCACGGACTCGCTGGGAAGCGAAGACCGGCGCGATCTCCTTGGGTGTGTCCCAGCCGATCTTATTATCGACTCTGTCCTTGACCCAGTCGTACCACTCCTGCTTGGTCCTTCCTCCGAGCAGGGCTACGATGCAGACCGTCATCTGTTCGAGTGGATGGGAAGGGAGGGCCGCGCAGAGAGGATCGCCGAGGTCAGTATCAGTTTGATTTGCTCACTCATCCTAGCCCGAGCCCATCGAGGTCTGAGAAGCACGGCTCATCGGAGGAAGAGGAGGATGAGAATCGATCATCACAGGGGCAGAACCACTCACGTTGTCGCAACCAACGCCGCCTATTTCAGAATCTGGGGCCAAACACTTGTCCATCATCTCCTCGCAGATCGTCTGCATCTCCTTTCCATCTGCGATCCCTCTTCTCACGAAATCGACCACCTGTTGGTTCGACAAGCAGTCCCAGATACCATCGCAGGCCAGGACGAGGAACTCTTCCTCCCCTGTGATATCGCGCGAGATGATCTCCGGGTCCGCGGTGACAATCTGTTGCTCGGGAATAAGCGAAAAGTTTTGCTTGAACTCGAAGTCACCGATCGCCCTGGAGAGGGCGAGGTTGCCATTGACCCTCCCAAACTCGACGAATCCACCGGCGTTGATGATGCGGAAGTGTTCGTCTGGTTGAGGATGACACGGGAACGAAGAAGAAACGCAGCGGGGGTGAGAAGGAAGGAGCCGTGGTGCGGTGAGACAAAGTGACTCCAAGTCAACGAGAGAGGAGATTGGATGTGCCTGTCCGGACCCCTCCCACTCACTATCATTACCAGGCTTGTGATCAAAACTCATGGCAACAGCCTTTCCCTTGAGCCCAAGCACACTTCGGGAATCGCCAGCGTTGGCGACAATGATCCTTCTGGCGGACTTTTTTCCTGGGTCCTCGGAGGCAGGGCCGGCAACGAGCAAAGCGGCCACGGCCGTGCAACCGGACGGATCGTGGGCGAAGTTCGGATCTGCGGGAAAAGTTGAAGGGAGTGAAAAGACCAAAAAGAAAAACACGTATCATGACGGACAGCGATCGCCAAGGTCAAACCCAAGTCCCTAGACGCAGCATGCACTTGTTCATAGCAAGAGAGGGACCAAAAGAAACGGAGGAGCAAGATCTCCACCTCACCTGCCCTAAGATCCTCATCAGTTTTCAGGAAAGCTCTCTTGAGTGCCGCTTCGTACTCGCCCCGTTTGTACTCTTCAGTTTCGGCCAACCTGCTGTGGACAGTCTTTCCCGAAAATTTGGCTACAGTGGAACCTGGAATGGAAGGAGCCAGAGAAGGTCATGAGTGAGAAGGCGAATGGTACGAAAATGCGGGAAAGGGTGAGTGAAAGAGAGGGAGGACAACAAATCCAGAACGGCGAATCTACAAGGATTAGCAGAAGCGCGACCTACCTCCATGACCATCGTAGACAGCGAAGAAGCTAGCCTTCTCATCGCCGGTCCTTTCGTCGAGATTCAGGATCGTCGCATGGGCATCCTCCATACCTTTTTTCATTTTTCATTTAGAAAAGGGAAGGGCAAAGAAATAGAAAGGCATGTTTCTGTCAGCATAGGGAAGCCTAGGCGCTGCCTTCTCCCACAGTTCCAATCCAGGGCAGTCATTACAGAACTTTGCTCGCCCACCGTAACGCCAGCCTTGTTCTCAACCCCGTTCCCACCTCCGACCACTCCCTTCAAGGTAGAATGACTCACTGATTCGCCATCCCTGCATTTCGGACACTCCGTAAACAAGTGTATCATCTTCGCCATATGAAGTGTGCTGTTTCGCAACGGGAGAGCGGGAGCATCGCATGGGCGAGGCCAAATTGTCAGTAAGCCGATTCCGAGAAACTTTCACTATGGTTTCCACTTCTTTGTTGTTCTCCCGACCAGGATTAGAAAGAGGACAGCGCCGCCACAGAGACGTTCTTTCCCGAGTTCACCCTGGCCGCTTCGGAGTAAAGAGGCGGGAGGAGTCGGACGTAAAGGGTCTTGAGAGGGAACAACACAAGTGGATCCATGTCGCGCAAAGGCACCACGATGCCAATCTTGTGCGTTTGAGCTCTCCCCCTACCTTCGCCTGCTTGTCTTCTTCCTGCCGCGCATCTCCAGCTCGGATCGACACTTGGGAGTTTGGGCTGTCCTTTCCCCCTAGCGGCGCAACAAGATCGGAAAGGGTGGAGAGCATGCGCAGGAAGGGAAGAAAAGAGGATGGAGGATTACGCTGGACTGATAAGCTTTGCTCACCTTCTCTACGACTGGCTCTGAGAGAGTTTGACCCATGCTGTAAATGTGTGAGTACGGTCTAGATTGGCGGGTCCCAGAGAGAGAGAGAGAGAGAGAGAGAGAGAGAGAGAGAGAGAGAGAGAGAGAGAGAGAGAGTATGTGTGTGGGGTGGGAAAGAGGGGCCCGGCAGCCTCGAGCCGACCGACGGGTTTCCGTGACTGGCTAAGGCTAACTTAACCTTTTTGTGACTACCCCAAATTCTTTCCTTCTTCCCCTTCATCGCTCCCGTACGCGCGCAAAAAACTTTTATCTCCTCTTCTCCATGGCTCCCCTTTTTTTTATCTTTATTCCTTTGATTCCTTTCCCCTACCAGACACCACCCACCTGATTCTGAGTGACTGCACGGGTGCAGTCGAAGAAATGCTCAACAGGGTCCTCCCGACCACCTCGAATCTGGTCGTCTTGGACGTCTCTGGCTGCCAATTGGATCGTATCCCCCCATCCCTGGAGCTGTGCCACCAAAGCCTCGAGGAGCTCAACATCTCTAGGAATCCTCTTGGCTCTCTTCCCGATTGGCTTTCAAACCTCAAGTCGCTCAGGGTCTTGGCAGCCGACGAGACGGGCTGCAGGATCCTCCCACGATCTCTGAGCCAGCTCGGCGGACTCCAGTCTCTTAGCTTGCGTCGCAATAGATTCACTCACGTACCCGTTTGGATCCACAACTTCTCAAGGCTGGAACGCCTTTTCGTCGATGGCAATCCGTTCGAGGGCACCTGGAGGGACATTCTCAAGCCTCTTCTCATCCTCCCTCTGTCAGCACCAGCCGCGGATAGCCCTCGATCGGGCCAGCTATTCTCAGACGCCCACGTCCCGTTAAAACTCCAAGTGCCTCCAGCTTTGATGCCTGCCAACCCCATGACGCGGCAAGCCAGTGGCTCAGCCTCGCCCGGTGGCTTGTCCATGAAGGCCGCGGCCACTACCTACTCGGATGGAAGCCCTATTCCGAGTCCGGCTCCAAGGTATGGGAGCCCTTCCCCTGGTATCCGCGGCGCGAACATGGACCCAATCGCCAGGCGTATGCGTAGCACCAACGATCTCCTCTTGTCGCAATTGAACTCGAGCTCGAACACCTTGGTCTCTCCCAATGGTTCCTTCGCCTCGTCCCAAATGACGGCCAGCCCTCTGAGTGAGGCTGGTCCAAGCCATCTTCGTGACGAGCTCTCCGACCCTTCCAGTCAGACGAACAGCTTCGACAGCGATGGCCACAATGGGACGTCGGACGAAAACAATGGAGGTGGCCCAAAGTGGGGAGGATTCCTTAAGAAGATAGGGAGGAAAGCGTCGAACAGTCGTCTCAACTCTTCGCATGGAGAGAGGATGAGAGGATTCGAATCCTTCACGATGGGGCGAGAGAATCACACGAAGAGGCCGTCAGTCAAGAGTGCTTTCTCGAGACCTGGCTCTAGACCCGGCTCTGCGATCGATCCAGGTCACAACAGCCCAGCCCCGATGAGCCCGACGAATTCCTTCAAGGGCAACTCGTACTTCCCCGAAGTCGGCGCCGCTCCACTCACTCCTCTTGGTCCCGCTTTTGTCGAATCTCCGGCCAAGGCAAGCTCTGCGGCGGTGAAAAGCAATCGCCGCAAGAGCTTCTTGGCCTTGGAGCAGCTTAGCCTCAACTTCAAAGTCGGGCCCAACACTGCCTTGTCGGAGCCTAGCGAAGAATGTTTGACTCAGCATCGCCGCGCCTTACGAGGACTCTTGCAGTACATGAAAGACTTGGACGATCTGAGTCCTCATGGCCTGGACGTTGGATCGGGCGGCACCACACGATCTCTGAGGACCATACCCTCACGACCGACTCTGAGAAGCCTAGTCAGTCTTGCCACTGGCGAATCGACTTCTGAGGCGATGAGCAGGAATTCGAGTTCTACCAGCGCTGGCTCTTCTAATATCTCTTCCATCGCCAAGCCCTCGGCAGGGAATGATGCCTCCTGCGCAAGCTCCGTCTCAGGAGATTTGCCGCCTCAGGCGTCGGACAATGACAAGGCTGCAAACAGGTACAGCTTCAAGGACGATGCTACGAGGAGAAAGCGCATTATCGAAGAGATCGTTCAGACGGAGGAAACCTACGTGCGGGGACTCAGTGAACTGGTCGAGATCTACGTTCGACCGGCCAAGAACCCACTGGAGGGGGCCTCTGGATCACCCGTCGTTCCACTGGTGGAGCAGAGAGCCGTCTTTGGCAACATAGAAGGCCTCTTACAATTCCATGTGGATGCCTTCCTGCCATGCCTCAGGTCGGCAGCTCGTCCGCTGCTACAAAGGGGCAGCGATCTGTGCGAAGATGAGGAAGCTTCCTTGACCGCAAGTGTAGCCGAGGACATCGCTGCCGTCTTTACGAGACACTCGGCATTCTTTAAGATGTACATGAGTTACATCAATAATTGCGACTTTGCCCAGGCTCGGATCGCGGTTTGGCTCGCTCCTCAATCTGTCATCACCGCGGCGGCCGCATTCAAGGCTGGCTCGGCGTCGCTTTCGTCCTCTTCCAACCTCGCTTCCGACTGCGGACTGACTCCCGGTCAGAGGAAGAAGCTGAAATCCTTTATGAAGAGGTGCCGTGCTCACCCGAAACACCACCAGCTGAACGTCGAGAGCTACCTCCTCCTTCCTGTTCAGCGGATTCCCCGGTATAGGTTGCTACTCGAGGACCTCGCCAAGTGCACTCCACCTTCGAGGCTGCGCGAGCACGATGCCCTCCTGACGGCTTTGGAGCATATCACCCGGATCGCGTCCAACGTGAACGAAAGCAAGAGACAATCGGAACAGGACAGAAGGCTGCTGGGCTGGCAAACAAGAATCAGAGGCAGGTTTCCGAGTCCGCTCGTCCAACCTCATCGTCGCTTGGTCAGAGACGGTCCTCTACGCCTTCGAAGGGTGACAAGGCGAGTCCCGGCGTTTGTCAAGATGCACCCAGACGACATGGAGCCTTCGCACAAGTTCGCTCCAGCGGCAGACGTCAACCAACTGGTTGGCTCGTCGATGGAACAGGTAGATTGCCTCTCCCAGATCGCCCTAGACAAGCCCCTCACCGTCTTGCTCTGCAACGACATCCTGGTTCTGGTCAACGACCCTTCTCTTGGACGAGATCCCTCCTGTCCCGTGACACTCCATGGCGTAGAAATGTTGAAGGCCAGGCCCTGCGAGGTCTACGGTGGTGGAAGCATAAGAGTTGTCACCGAGCGTTCCGTCATGCACTTTTGTGCTGTTGACGAAGAAGACGCAAGGTCGTGGAGAGACAGCATCAATGCTCAACTGGCCTCCTGAGGATGTCCTTGGCACATCAACCTCTCTTACACCCATGAGCGCAATCTCTAGAGCCTCTCCACCTCCTCAACCTCTTTGGACTTGCTCCTTTCCATCTCACCTTCACAGACCCAGCATTTATCAGAGGGAGGGCTCCTCTCGGCAGCACCCAGCTCAGCTTCCCTCGAGATTGACTGCTATCACCCATTCTTTTCCCCTTGCAACTCACACTCTCCCCTTTCTACTTCCTGTTCTTGGGAACGATCAAATTATAATAATACTAGGAAATGGTCGCTTGCAAGGCTATCTGATTGACATTGGGTCTCGGAGCTGTCTCTCCATAGTACCACATGCATACCATCCCCATTCCCATCCCTCTCAAACCTCTCAGCCGCTTGCGCTCTCCGCAGCAAGCCATGGGAAAGGGGTGGGAAGAGTCCTCTCCCTTTCCCTCTCCAACTCAATTCCTTTTTTCTCCCTTTCCCTCTCCAACTCAATTCCTTTTTTTTTTTTTTTTGTTAACTGTTTTAACCTTGTCCCTTTTTAGATCCTTTCCGTCCTTTTTTTGAGCATCTATCAGGGGTTGATATTTCCCCTCACTGTAATGGGCAAAAATTTGCAAAGCGACTGGGGTCTTGAGGTGCGGGCGACTTGGATGATCATCTATCGAACCAAGTGGGGTGTGGATGGGTGGTGGTGGTGGTCTACTTGAATGGTGATGGCGAACAGGCGCACGGGCCAAGTCAACCTGCTGAAGACCGTGTCGTCTTTCATGTGATTTCGATTTTTATTTTTTTGGAAAAGGAAAGAATAATGAAGAGGAGGCCACCACCAGCGAAGCCGAGAGAGTGGAGAGGGCGGGGCGCAAAAATGGCTCAGCCTTGGTAGCAAGTGAACAACAGCGGCTGCTGGCCAACCTCTCTCCTCAGAACAAAACGCCCTACACTACACACTTCTCCACCACCTACTCCCAACTAAACCCCTCTCTCCAAGCGGACCCTCGCCAGTCGAGAACCAGGTGGCGCTGTCTACTAACTTCCCCCATTGGCCCCTCCTTCACCGCCTCACACACACACAGCCTTGCCCTCGATCAGCTGGTCAAAAGAGGGGAAAGAAATCTCAGAAGAAGAGATACCAGAGGCCAGACCAAAGCCCAGCTCCATCCTCCATTTCCACGTACCCCCGGCTCTGTAGGCAAGAGTCTTCAACGGTTCCGGGCAGCAGACGGCCAGGGTTCGGTAGCCCGACCAAGCTCATCAGGGCGTAAAACTCGTCTGGCCGAGGGCTTGCCAACCCTTCTGGATACGCCTCATGTCCTCCCCAGAATCGCCCAGATCCGGCCTCAGGAGGAGGGGAAGGGCCCTCACCGGAGATAATGTGAGCTTCCTCTTCACTCTTTGTTTGCTCATCCTTCGGCCTCATCTCCCTTTCACTCGCGTTCCAACCCATCGAGAGGCGGATCCAAGTGCCCAGGCTCTGTCTTCTAGAATCCGGCCCATCGGCGCACGAGTTGGCTCTCTGGACCCATCCCCCACTCCGATTACTGGTCGTAGCAGCTCCGCTGAACTTCTCTCGGCTCACTGACTTTTGCCCAATCCCCTCCTCTGCAGGCCTCGGACGGCTTTGGATCCTTCGTGGCGGCATCCGACTTCAACGGGATAGATGCCGAGATTTCCTCTCCCATCTCGCCCATGCGCTCGTCTCCTTCCTTTGACCCTGGGCTTGCGGAACCTCTGGAGCCATCCCGAGCCGTGCAAGGGGATGGAGATTCAAGCTCATTCGGTCTGAGCAGCGCCGTAATGACACCTTCCAGGGCTTCAGGACAAGCCAAATTCTCCGACCTGGGCCTGGGAACCGTGCCACAAACCCGGGCCTCCAATCACGATAACGATAATCATGACGACGATGATGATGAATGGCGAAATGGTGACCTCGTGCAGAGTTTCTCACCCAACGGCCAAGCTAGCTCCGCTTTTCCTCCCACGCCTGGCAGAGGGCATACCCAAATCGCATCGCAAGACTTCCCAGACTGGGATGAATTCGAAGCTTTGTCAGATCCTTCAAAGTCTTCGGGAAAGTCGAGGGAAGCAGGCGATTCCTATGTCAGCAACGATGGAAGCGACAGCGTATCACAAGCCATACCTGGAGCACTCCCTTTCAATCCGGCTGACGAAGACTTCTTCGCTGCATTCGAGAGAGCTGCCAAGGAGAAACAGGCGCGCGTGCCCTCGCCGCCCATCATCGACCTCAGGGATGTCGAAAAGAAGATGGATCTGAGTCGAGCGGGCAGCCAATCGAGAGCCAAGGATATCCACCGGAAACCAATCTCAGAGGATCCTGAGGAGGACTTCTTTGAAGCTTTTGAACGAGCTCCGGAACAAGCCCTCGGGCATCGGAGTGCACTGCATCTGGGTCTCGAGCAGCTGGACAGCATCCACGATGCTCAGCACAGCCCAATGAGGGTCGGCACGGAGACTGAGTACTTTGGTGACACCCTGCCTCCCCATCCTCAGGAGCAGATCAGATCTCAACCGAAGCCCATCGCAGCAGGCGGGAGGAAAACCTCGAGTGTCCTCAGCACCAGCCCTCAAAGTACCATGCTGTCTCCTCCACAATACGGTTCCTCCTCTCCAGGCGGTGGGTGGACAGGGAGTATCAGAAAGACCTGGTCCTCTCTACGGGAGCTGTCAGGAGAGATCGTCAACCATCTTCCCACCGCTTCCGATTTCATCGCACCCCATGACGACCAGAGGTCAGATTCCGAAGGCACTCACCTTTCTGACAATCAATTAAGTTCTCGTCGTGATGCCAGCCCTGCTTCCACGAATCCGGCCGATTCCAACTTGACGAGCCGAAGGAAGAGAGGAAGCATAGCCAAGCAAGCAGACTATGCACACAGCACCCCTTTCGGCGTCGGTGGTGGGGGAGGATTGGGTCAAACCAGGGTAGCGGACATCTTCTCCGCCGGTTCACCGCCACATGTCTCAGTCCATCATGGCCTTCGAAGGACGACGACGACGGTTTCAGCACCCATCTCGGGGGCTCCGGCCTTCGACCCTACCTCGACGAGAAGATGGAACACGGGATCATGGACCTTGGACGAGAGGAAAGAATCCAAGAAGAGGGCCATCCCGGTGAAAATGTCGGACAGGAGGGAGGAGACCGAGGCCGTATGCGAACCGTGGCACGCCGCTCGGATCCAAGCGGCATTGCCCCCTAGGCTTCAACTGGGCAGAACCTGGAAGTTGCTCTACTCGCTTGACCAGCATGGTATCAGCCTTCAGACCCTTTACCACAGAGTGTCTTCGGGTCTTGATCCTTCCAAGCAGGGGGCAACCTCGGGAGCAGGGGTGAAGGAGGCCGAGGGCTGGTTGAGGGGAGCCTCTTCGATGACCAAGAGTGCCCTGGGTGTCCAAGAAGCGCAATCGAACGACCAAGGCCGGATCAAGCACGTCGGCAGCGGCCTGTCTCTCCCGGACGCAGGCATCGTGGTGGCGATCAAGGATGACGAGGACAACGTGTTCGGCGCCTTTGTCAACGAAAAAATCAAACCCTCCCAACACTACTACGGCAACGGCGAGTGCTTCCTCTGGAAGACGGTCGTCGATGGGCCCGATCTGTCGGAATCCAAGGAGGAGAAGTCAAAAACCCTTCCAATCCCTGGAAAAGCTGGTCGGGCTGTGGAAGAGGGGGGGGAGGGGGATGGCGACGGCGACGACGGCTCGAATCGTGGCAAATCGATCGAGACGTTCAAGTGGACAGGAAAGAACGACTACATGGTCCTGACCGAGTCCGACTACATCTCGTTCGGAGGAGGCAACGGAAGGTTCGGGCTATGGCTCGACGGGAAGTTGGAAAGGGGGGTCTCCTCCAGGTGCCCCGCCTTCGACAACGACATCCTATGCGACAAGACTCGAAGATCTTTGGTCCACCAAGAGCTAGAGAGGGAAGAGAAAAAGTTCGAATGCATAGGCTTGGAAGTTTGGGCTGTCGGTATCGATTGAACTTGTCCCCTATCCTTTTTTTTCTGCATTCACCCACCCTCCCATCCATCTCTCTCTCTCTCTCTCTCTCTCTCTCTCTCTCTCTGTGCATATCCAACCATTCCATCCTCATCCTCCTCTTCATCTAAAAGGGTCGACCGAACCCAACCCCACTCAAAACCCTTTCTCTTTTTCTCCAGATCCAACCCATTCATCCCATGTAATGTATAAATCATCCTGCATATCCTACCTCCCGCTTCAGGTCGAGAGGAAGGGAGGGGGAGGAAGATAAAAAAGAGTGGAAAGTCCCTAACCCCTTCCCCTCCGTTCTCGATCGCCCCCTCCAAGGTTCTATTGGTGAATCCAGAGCTTGACATTCTTTTCTCGGTAAAGAAGGATGAGAAGAGAAGGGAATCAAGCGGCTTCTTTCTTTCTTTTTCTTTTACCCCATCTTTCTTCGTCTCCCTCCTCTCTCTGTTGCCTTTTGTAGAGAGAGAGAGAGAGAGAGAGAGAGAGAGAGAGAGAGAGAGAGAGAGAGGGGAAAACGAAGGGATCCTGTGTAGGGTGTTGCGAGCAAGAGAGAGAGCCAAGGAGAAAGGAGGAAAGTAGAGCGTCTGGGTATGTATGGCTAGGTCATCGACGCCATAAGCCGTTCACGTCTGCACCTTCCTCCCTCCCTCCCTCCCTCCCTCTCCCTCTCTCTCTCACACACACACGTACACACATGCACACGCACATAGAGACGAACACAAGACACAAGGTAACTCGCATTCCACGTCGCTTCCCCTGAAATTTCAAAGGTTGTCAAGACTCTTCGATCCTCATGGAGCTGGCCTTCAAGGAACGATCGGTGGTCAATCGGTGGCCATAGTCATCGATAGCCCATCGGTCGCCTTCGGCAGCCATGGGTAGGTGATGGGTGGCGATCGGTGGCCAGACAAACCTGACTGAAAGAGAATGTGAAAGGAGGATGTGGGCGAACTCCTTTTCCCTCTCCCTCTCCCTTTTCCCTCCCCTCACTCCCTCTCCAATTTCATTCACAGCCAAGTCTCGATTCACCTTGAGATCAGCTTTCACCCAACCCTCGTTCACTTTCCTCCATCCTCCTCCCACCTTGTCCTTTTCCTATCCAATTCACTCTTCAATCTGCTCGAGATCATCAAGGATCGCAAGTATCGAACAAGAGAGACACTCTCGAGAACCAGCCATGGTGGCAAAGAGGCCATTCCGCAAGATCGACTTCGATCCAGCTTTCGACAACACCAAGATCGAGCTCGGCAGCGATGCCAGCTTCCCCTATCGTCCCGAAAACACCTACAAGATCCCCAACGGGGATATGGATGACTACAGGAAAAGGACCGAGAGCCTCAATCATCTCCAGAAGGTGAGCGGTCTGCGTCCTGGTCGCCATCATAATCCTGGCCAAATGAAGTGGGAAGGGTGGGTGGAGTGAAATGTGCAGGCTTGGCTCGAGATTTTCCAATAAAACTGTCGCCTCTCGTCCCTTTCTCTTTTTCCGATAGCATGCGGCCTTCTTTGATGCAGACTGTGACGGTGTGATCTGGCCAAAGGACACCTTCTTTGGCTTCCTCACGCTCGGATTCGGCTTCTTCCTCTCCGCGATCGCCGTTCTCGTGGTCCACGGTCCCTTCTCCTACCCCACCATTCCTAAGAGGGGCGACAAGTGGACAGACTATCTTCCGGACCCATACCTGCGAATCTGGATCGCAAACCTGCACAGGTGCAAGCACGGCTCGGATTCCGAAACGTTCGATAGGCGAGGAGATTTCCAGGCGTCCAAGTTTGACCAGGTCCTCGAGAGCTACTCGAGTCATTACACCAAGGAAGCGCTGAGCCTTTCGGATGGAGTCAAGATGATCTTAACACGCAGGGACCTGATGGACTTGTTTGGGATCTTTGCTTTCATCTTCGAGTGGGGCTCGACCTACATGCTCTTATGGCCCAAGGATGGTGAGTGTCTGAACAGGTCGCTCCATACCGACTTTAAGTCAGAGCCTCATGCATCCCACCCTGATGCATGCTCGTGCCCTCTCTCCGCTCCCCAAGGCTACATGAAGAAGGACGAGATCCTTGGTGTCTTGGATGGCTCAATTTTCCCTGTGATCGCTCAGAGGAACAAGGCTGGAACCAGGGCTGGAGCGTTTGTCGCCAAGTGATGCGGCGTGCGCTCTTCTCTTTACACCCTGATTACCCTGACTTTCGCCGTCTTGGATCAGCGGCAGGTCGGCGAAGCGTCTCTGCCCTTCCCCCCCTCTCACTCCAAGCACTCGAGCCCATCTTTTGCGTCAGGATCGACAATCAACAGCCTGTGGGTCTGTCTGAGTGCTTGCATGCAGGTGGCAGCCGAAGCTCTTTTCCCTCTTTCCCCCGCTCGCCCCCCCCTTGCTTATTCGAGTACTTTCCATGTGATTCAAGTTCCACAGAGCAGTTCAACATGGCAATGACTCTACTCCTCTGCCCTCCCAAAGCAATCAATTAAAAAAGTGAAAAAATCTAGTGAAGCAAGATCTGGTCCAAATTAGTCCACGCAGAAAAACGAACGAAGATGGTGTCTGTTGTACGGCGATATTCTGGGGAAAGGAATCAAGCTGATCGTGGCTCAGAGCAGTTCCTGAAGGAACCACAGCAAACCGAATCCATAACGAGGAGCACACAGATGGACGGAGCACTGATCCAGCCATTTTCTATTGATAAAAACATCAAAAATAAATGATGAAGATAAATTTGACTGATGCGGATTTGTGGCTCAGGCCCTCATGTCCATTGATTCTGGAAGAGGCAACGGCGGCGACGGAAGCCTGCCATCTCAAATAAATATTCTGAAGGTGTTTCATTTCATCGCTCATTCCGGGGCGCCTCGCTCCCACTTCGCTCAACTCGTTGGCTCTGCTACCAGCTCCACTGTGCAAGAATCTCCCTCACTCTGCAGCTGGTCCTAATTTTTCAAATGAGTCGGATGGTGACGAAAGGCAAGGGGCGAAGGGGATGGGCCCCTCGTCGTTTCCATCAATCTGTCCCCTCCTCACTCACCTCCTTCTCCCCTTCCAGACTTTCTTTGCCCTTACCTTTGATTTTGCTCTTCTCCCTCCTTTTCTTTCACCACCTTCTCTTCACCACCTCCTCCCTCCCTCCCTCCCTCCCTCTCTCTTTCTCGAACCTTCAGTATTCATTTGCTTCCAAGGACGTAGGGAAAAGGTCGGCGGTCAAGGTCCCAGCACGCACTCTCTGTGTCCAATGGACGGTATTACAAGGAGCTAAACCCTGACTCATAAGGCCAACTCACCTCATGTCCATGAGATGAGGGAGTGATAAGGCTGAGAAAGAGGCTCAATTGGCATCAATACCAACATTATGCTTCGACTGACAGAAGGAGATATCTCTGCTGCTTTGAGTCCTCATATTTATAGCTCCTTCACTTCGCCTCCTGCTTCCCAAGCCGCACCTCAGAGACAAACAGACCAAGGAGCTCCTCTCAGAGAGGCGACTTCCAGACTAGAACATTTTCACGCTCCCCAAGGAAACACCAACAGGGCAAGGGAAGAGGGCTCTACCCCCATGACGATCGCGACTTCCTCGAACAGCTCTGTTCGAGACATCAGCGGTGCGACTGATGGATTGAAATTGCCGTTGCCCCCTGTCAGCTTAGAATTCCCTCTTCGGGAGCAGCAAAGCTCAAGCGAGATCCAGAGACACCGCTACGTACGCAAAGGTGGCTCTCGCGATGCCAAGCATGCTGTCATCGGAAGAGGAGGCTTCGGGACGGTGTACAAGTACCATAGAGATGATTCCTTGACGCCAAATCCTTCCCTGGATCAAGCTGAAGCTGGGAAATGCACGAGCACATACTGGCAACCAGTGCATGCCCCGTCCAGCGTACTACTGAACGGCGATGGTGAACCTGATAGGAAGCCTACCTCGTCACAGCTCGGTAAACTGGGAAAAGTGGTTCCAAGTTTTGAGATTTCGAAAGAAAGCGGACAAGACCCGCGCGACGTAGCTAGCTCGAAAGATCCGGCAAAGGAATGTAGAAAAAAGGCGCCGTCAATCATTGTGGTCAAGGTATGCAAAACACCTTCTTCCGGCTCTTACGATGAACTGCCAAAGACGAAGCTGGCGGACAAGAAGACCAGGCAAGCAGCCCTCCGCGATGACACTGGCAAGCACATCAGGATCGTGAGAGGCGAAGCAAGGATTTTCCGCTACCTCCAAGCTACCCAGAAAGTAAGAAACGGGGTAAAAGACTCACACCTGGTAAGATTGTTGGCCGATCTTCCATCCAGGAGACCGGACGGGACAGAGGAGCCGTTGCCGCTGGATGACACCCCACCGATCAGATTGCTCGTCTTCGAAAAGTTGGTCGAGCTAGGCTGCGATTTGAAGCCAGACGGAACGTGGGCAAAGGCCAAGACGCCGTGGTCCCGGGAAAAAGTTGAAGAATTTGCCCTTGACATTGCCAAGGGGCTCAGGGTGAGGAGCTGAGAATTAGAGGGTACTCTTGTCAAGACTACGTGTAGCGACTTTTAGCAGGATTCAGAATGCTCACCTTCAATATCATTTCTCCTCCACACCCTTCCTTCCAACCAGTTCCTCCACATGCACAACGTCACACACGGAGATCTCAAGCCTTCCAACCTGATGCGGGATCCCAGAACTGGCAAGGTCAAAATCATCGACCTTGGCGCCAGCCGCCGCTTCATAAGACTCCCAAACTTTGAGAGGGAGAGCGTCACAGTTGTTGAAGAAGTAGATGAGGCTCACATCACCAGGAACAAAGCCGTTCCTACCCTTCCCTCATCGCAGTGCGAAGGGCTTGGTTCACTGACTGGTTCACCCCATTACATGGCTCCAGAGGTCCTCCTCCAGTCTAGTCGATACACTTCTGCGAGCGGCAATCTCTACAGCGTTCTGGAGGACTATGAGCTGAGGCCTGAAAGGTTGCCAGAAGTCGAAGCTCGAAAATACTTCCAACTGGCCCTCACAGACTTCAAGCGAGGTTGGGGAATCAAGGCTGACATCTGGAGCTGGGCATGCACCGTCCTGTCCCTCCTGACACGGACGCTAGCCGACAGGAGACTGGCGGGCAGCAACACCATCTGCCCTTTCCCTTTCGACAGTGAGACCGAAACTCCGGATACACTCTTTCCGATGCACTCTCCCGCGAGTCACGAATTGGAACTTCCAAGGTTCCACGCTTGGTCTAGGCAGAATCCTCTCACCATCATGGCGACAACGGTGGAAGGTAGAGCACTTCCAGTCTTCGCAAGATGGATGGATTCCTGCCTGTTGAGCCTGGTGCGTCAAGCGCTGAAGCACCAGGACGACCGTCCGACGGCTGCCGTCATCTCGGAAATCTTGGAGAGCGACCAAAAATCTAGAAGCCCAACCACTCCTACTGCAACCTCGCCGACGATGAGGGCGGCAACCCACTGTGAAAGCTCTCCTTCCATCGCCAGCCAAGACCTTACCAAAGTTGATGACCAAATCGGGCAAGAGCCAAAGCTTGCCAAGTTAGAGGGTCAGGCCGAGTCAATGTTTGAGACGGCATCAAGCTCCTCAGACAAGAAGATGGAAGTCAAAGCAGAGGATGAGCAGGTAGAGGTGCTGGTCTCGTCCGATGATCAACCGGCGACCAAAGCCTTGCGCGACAGGGGTGGTTTTGACCAGTCGCGCCCACCTCCCTTGGCTCTTCAGCAAATCTCCAACTCGCTTTCTGAGCAGCACTGTGCACCGATCGTCGACGGTGGCTTGGAGGATGCAGGCGGAAACGCCTCGTTGAGACACGACGGAATGAACTTTCCTCCATCGGTCGCTCATGGCCAACCGAGGATGAGCATGATCAGCGACGTTTGCCCTGATCCGGGATTCGATCTGCAGTCGCAAGGGGGACTTTACTACCTAGTTCCTCGTCGCACCGAAGATGTGGAACTGATGCATGAAGATCCTACCATCAGAAACCCTTCAGAGTGTTGGAACAACGGCACCAACCTTCCAAGCGGGAGAGTCCACGGGCCGGCGAGAAGCCTGAGGAAACTTCCCTCGCTATTTGGCCAAAAGCTCAGGACGATGAGAACGAAATCATCGTTTTTCAGACCCTCGAGTCCCAGCTTTCCAAACGGGCCCATCGAACTCGAATTAAAGCCCCAAGGGGTAGCGCTATCAAACTATCGCAATCCGGGAGAATCGGACACCTGGGGGATAAGGAGGAATTCTTTCTTTGAGCCGCAGGCGTTTGCGTTCCGGGGCCAAGGGGGGCAGCCTCTGCCAGATGCTTCAAGGAGTCCCCTTCAATTGAACTCACAGGAGCAAAAGCAAGACTTTGGGATGGAGGACGAGAAGAACCTGAGGCCACCTCCCATCCTTGTCGCGAACGCTTTCCGTAGATGTCGGGCGTGCGGTGGCAGCGGCATCGATCGTGTCCAGCAGGGGGAGAACTACCCACCACACCTGAAGGGTCGCACGCTCATCGAGATGGCACGCCCTGTATCGATGGTCTTTGCCCCCTCCACCGAGGGTCGTGATTCGCGCCGATCTTCGGCCTCGTCCGCGACCTCTGGCGTCAAGCCCTCCCTAGCGCTGCTACCCTCGACCGTGTCCCCTTACCCTTGCCCCGAAGGACGACTTCTGAGCGGAAGGGATCCCGGCAAACGGGCAGGAACGCCGAGCTACTCTGGGTTCAAGAGAACGACGGACCCATCCACTTTATCCAAGGACACATCACAGACGATCGCGAGCATCTTTAGAAAGGCATCCTTGTCATCGTATCCGAGTGTCGTGAGGAAAAGATGAACGTGTTTTGACTATTTTATTTTCATCTCCCCACTTACTTTATTCCACCCCCTACCTCCTCGGCCCCCCTCTCAAACCTCATTCCTTCCCCTGCTCTTATCGCGCCGCACTCTATCTTATCGAGACTCCATCTCGTTAGACTCTTGCCGAATCGTTCCAAAGTACAAGCGGTCCGTGTCATGTAAGAGGGAAATCACGATAGGTCAAAAAGAACCAAAGAAAAAGGAGAGGAATGGATTGGTGGTTTGATAGTGGAAAAAGGGGGGGGGGGGGCCTTTGACCTTGGATCATCCTGTCACGATTTCTGTTGCTGGGTCGTGAGTGACACACTGCAGTCAAGACACCGATCGCCACACTACATGGAGCTCTGATAAAGAGTAGCAGAAGAGGTTGGGATGGAGGTGGAACAAGGGGAGGAATCTCAGGGGGTTAGGCTCGCCCCCTACTTTTACTTTTTCTTTTTCTTTTTCTTACAAATTATTTTTACCATGGTTCGGAAAGGGACGGGTTGGTGAAAAGGCGGAGGGTAGGGAGGGAGGGGGGAAGGGGGGTGGGAACGTTGAGTTGGGTGACCGAGAAAGAGGGGGAACCGAATCGTCCCCCGATCCCGAACATCTATGGGATGGGCTGTGAGGCCAAGGTCGTAATCGTGCTTGGAGCGCCTGCACGTTGACACAAGTCGATGCCGTTTCCTTCTACAGTCAGAGTGCAGACCTTATGCTCGAACGTTTGACTGGCAAGCAAGCATAGGAAGGTCATTAATGATGGTGAAAATGGGCAAACCTCTCGTCTCGTCGGCCCGATTCGAGGGAGAGAAGGGTCGAAAGCCCCCTGAGTTCACATGGGGTTTCAAAGTGGGTCCTTGGTTTGTATTCATTCCTTTCACCTCTTTCAACGTTCGCATGTCAGATGCGAAACACGCAAGCCTCGAGTCGGAAGCGGCTTTCACGCTTAAAAAGGATCCGGGCCGTGCCTTTTCCTTTTCCCTTTTCCCCTCCCTTCCTCGGGTCCCCTCCCTTGATTTACGTCGCAAACATCTACAGCCCAGTTCGAACGCAGGAGGTTGGGGGTTGCTTACCATCCATCGATTCGCTTGCATATCAGGCGTTTTCCTTACCGTCATCTGAAGGATTTCATCTCTCCTCCTCTACGAGCCGCTCATCTGAGGTGGGAGGGGCCAAGCTGAGCTGTAGGGGATTTGTTTGTTGAACCCTCTTCCCAACTCCCTCCCTTCCCCCCACCCGGAGCAAAACGTGTTGACCTCCACGGCCACAGGTTGCGAGCCGAGTCCGTCCTCACCCTTCCCACCAACGAACGCACGCCCGAACGCCATAGATTTTCAAAAAGAAAAAAGTCCGATCGCGCGTGGATGTGCGAATCTTGCTCCCAAAACCCTCGCCTCCCCTTTCTTTTGTATTCACGATTCCTTCTTACTCTTTCGCAAGTCGAGATTCGAAGTCGACTCGAGATTCTTAGGGTTTCCACAGTGGTCCCTCCTTTCCCCCTCCCCTCCCCTCCCCTTCCCCCCCTCTTCGTTGATTTTTGAGCGTGATTCCTGCTCCCCCATCATCCGTGCCGCTCGAGAGAGGGCACATGAAAAAAAAGAAAGTTTCGTGTGGTTGGCAATCAAGATCGTAGTAGGAAAAGGAAAAGAATAGAGAAGAGAAAGCAAGAGGCTGGAGTAGGGTTTGGCGAAAAAGGAGAAGGGCAAAGAAAAAAGATAAAAAAAAAAATCGACCTCCGAATCGATTCACCTTCTTCCTCCATCCAACTTGGGGGGAGCCGGCTCGAGATCGTCGTTGATATCTGCTGCTATCTCTGGATGACCAGCCTCACCCCTCCATCTCTCACCCTTTCCCCTCTCGCCTTGCGCATCGCCACTCCCCCGAACCTTTCCATCCGTCCCATCCCCCCTCCCAACCCCCATCCCCTTCAGCCAGCACGTAGAGGACAAGTAACTTCTATCATAGAGAAAGAGGAAATCCTATTCACCAACTAGCTAGGAACATCACAGGACAGCACACAGTATAGATCTCTCTCTCTCTCACACACACAGACACACGCACACATACATAGATAGAACCAACCCTATAGACCACCAAATCCTTTCCACCCCACCAAACCCCTCCTTTTCCGCGCTTGTCGTCTCCCTTTCCTTAACCATACCTATCGGCTTGGCTAGCCATCCCGACCTCGCCATTCCGTCGCCCACCCCGTTATCACAGACTAGAGCCGTCGCCAAATAGAAGAAGGCCACACCGATAGCAGTCATCATAGTAAGCATCCATCCGACTCAGCTCGTAACCACGTCCATCGGACCACCTTGACTAGGTCGACGGGTAGTCAGCCAACCCCCCTTCCAAAGTCATCCGCGAGCGACCCTCTTCAGACACCACCCAACAACCATCATCCCCCTCCCCATTCTCAACCTCCTGCCCATTCCACAGGTCGATACCGCCTCCCCTTGAACACACACCACCAGACCAACCAAACCCTTCCCCATTTCTCTCCCTCTACTTATCTCCACTAACCCCCAATTCTTTTTCTCTATCTATCTTTGTTTTACAACCTTCACCTCCCTCCCTGCCCTACCATCTTCAACCAGGCCCTCCCCACTACGGCCACGAATCAGTCAGTCGCAGCCAGCTCCGTTTGGCCTGCTCTCTCCCAACTCTTCTGACGCCGAGAGAGAGAGAGAGAGAGAGAGAGAGAGGTTGGTAGTGGGAAGTGAGCTCAAGGTGGGGTGGATAGTGTCGCCGTGCGTCGAGCCGCTTCAGTGTGTCTCCCCCCGCTTTGACTTTGATCCTTTCCGCTGTGCGTTTCCGAAGTGAACAGGGGCTTTCAGGAGAAAGGGCGCTCCTGAGGGGTTTTAAGAGTGACCTTTACGCAAAAGCAAGTGAAAGGGCTGTCTAACCCTTTGTGTTGGGTGATTGAGTGTGAGTCTGTGGGTGTGAGTGTAACCCTCTGGTCACCACCAACCACCCTTCTGCGACCCGGCACGTGACCTGGGCCGCTTTTTTTCCTTTTCTTTCTTTTCTTCGCCACCCCTCAACCAACCATCCTCTTGGCCCCTCCCTTCCCTCCATCGGTGAGACTTGCATACATCACGATACGGACACATTCATCTCACCTGATACCGATCTGACTCTTCTGCTTCCAAGGATTGCCCAAGGCGAACAAAGGTCCCGACCACTCCTCTACCCTCCTTCAGACTCGGTCCCCACCCCGACCGAGGTTCCTCTCTCTCCACTCCTTACTCGATCATCCAGATTCACAGCCCAGCCTAAAAAAACCCCAATCACCATGGTAGCATCACAGACGGCAAGGCAGCTCATCAAGAGCACCTACTCCCAGTTCGTCAATGACAAGGTAAGCAGGCAGCAGGCATCATGGTTTTCTCCTTCTTCTCCCGGCGAAGGCGGATTGGCACACTCGGAGCTGATCGCCAACGGTACTCACAGTTCATCCTCATTCCACCTACACGACGATTTGCTTTCCCTTCGACGATGACAACGACGACGACGTCGAAAATCTCTCACCGCCTCATTTCCCACCTAACCCTTCCAACCGTGACCAATGGACCACCGCCAACCTCGGACCTGTCCACCCTCGATTCCACCACTTCCTCCGTCCAAACTTATCAACAGGCCGCTCTCGAATCGATCAAGTCGCAGTCGTCGCTGGTCAAGCTCACGAAGGAGCTTGTGACTCTTTCCAACCGAT
The DNA here is from genome assembly GCA_003144235.1 of Violaceomyces palustris. Lineage (NCBI taxonomy): Eukaryota > Fungi > Basidiomycota > Ustilaginomycetes > Violaceomycetales > Violaceomycetaceae > Violaceomyces > Violaceomyces palustris. The sequence goes on along the minus strand of KZ819690.1, from coordinate 48,126 downwards.
CGGCTCTCATCCTTGGTCCAAGCGAGGCGGCAGAGCAATCCACCCTATCCTGGCTTGAAAAGCTCGACTCAAAGTCGGAAGAGGAGCTGGTCTCGGCCCAGGGCCTTCGCGAGTTGGACGATGCGCTCGCTTCCAAGACGTTCGTCTCGCACAACGAAGCCACCGCCGCCGACCTCGCCCTTTTCGCTTCGGTTTACCCTACCGTTTCCAAACTGGCCGCCGCCGACCAGCACGCTCACCCATCCCTGGTACGATACGTCTCCCACATCTCCAACCTCCCTTCCACCTTGTCCGCCTCCAAGTCCTCTCAGCTCGACCTAGCTCCCTTCCTTCCAATCTACGAGGGAATGCCCAAGATTGAGAGGAAAAAGCCAGAGGACCTCAAGAAGAAGAAGAAGAATGCGGCTTCCGCTGACTCTACTGAAGCTTCGGCCAGCAGCGCTGCTAAGCCAGAGGTGAAGGCCAAGGAGGCGGCCACCGAGGAGAAGGGACAAAAGAAGGAGAAGGAAGGGAACGCGGAGGTCCCAAAGGAAGCTGGAAAGAAGAAGGAGAAGAAGGAAAAGCCTGCCAAGGAGAAGAAGGGCGGAAACGGAGCAGGGGGGTCTAACGAGCCATCGTCACCCATCCCGAGCATGATCGACCTGAGGGTAGGAAAGATCGTCTCGATCGGCAGGCACCCAGACGCCGACTCTCTCTACCTTGAAAAGGTCGACTTCGGCGAGCCCGAAGGGCCTAGGACCATCCTCTCCGGCCTGGTTAACTTCGTCCCCATCGAAAAGATGGAGAACCGATGGGTCGTAGGAGTCTGCAACCTCAAGCCCGTCGCCATGAGGGGGATCAAGTCGTACGGTATGCTCCTCTGCGCCACTCACAAGGATGGCAAGGAGGGAGGTGTCGAACCCGTCTGCCCTCCTGCAGGTAGCGAGGTCGGTGACAAGGTCTATGTCGAAGGATACGAGGACCAAGTTTCTGAGCCGGTCCTCAACCCGAAGAAGAAGGTGAGTATCATGCGTTGGAGAAGAAGGGGCTGACCGACGACAATGGAGGCAAAGGGAAAGGGGGGGAAGGAGGGTAAAAGCTAGTCACACTGGAGTTTGGTCAAATCCTAATCCCATCGATTTGGACAATCGACACTGACCCGAGGCGATGCTTTTCACCCCTCCCTAAAGATCTTCGAGGCCATCCAACCAAACTACACCACCACCGCCGACAAGCTAACGGCCTGGGTGGGACCTCTTCCCGGATCTACCGATCCAGAGGCGGATAAGAAGCCAAGGATCATCAGGACCGCAAAGGGACCTTGCTACGCGGAAAACTTTGACGGTGCCTCCCTCTCCTGATCCACCGAATCCTCTTTCCGCAGAGGCAAGGGTAGTACGTGTTGCGCTCTACGGAAGTGAAGTGGGGAATGTAGACACCCCCCCTCTTCTCCCCCTCTCTCTCAAGCCTACCCTGTCCTTTTTCTCTCTTTTTTTTTGTGTAGTCTCAGCTAGACAGTCATGATGCGATGATTGAAAGAAACAAGGCACCGAAACATTTCCGATTCGATCCTTTGCGAGATGTCAGAAGAGACACTGACTGGGCTTTGATTCTCAAGTCCCCCCTCCACAATTCTTTTTTCACTTATCTCTATTCGTCAAAGCTCTATTCAACAAAATCAAGGGTGAAAAGGTCGGATTGCTTTCTCCTCCAAGACAGTGATCCCCAAAGCTCCGCCCGATTCCCCACCCCCACCCTTCTTTCCCAATCCATTCCTCTCGATCGTCACGGCTCTTCCTCTTCCCTTGCCCGATTTCTCTCTTCCCTCTCCTCCCTTACCTTCCTCTTCTCCTCTTCAATGTCGATCTCAAAGATCTGTGCAAGTTGGCATATGGTGAGGAGGACTTCCTGACTGGCTTCCCTGCCAGCTCCTGTATCCTTAGCCTTCCTTGTGGCCCTTTTGGGAAGGTAAGCATCTCTCTTCCTCTTTCTCTTAAAGCTCGTTCCCTGGTTTCCGGATAGCGCCACCCCTGGCTGTTGGGATCCGCCGCCACGTTCTCGCCTGCACTTTTCCGCCAGTTCTATGACGGCGGTCTCGATCGTGTCCTTCATCCTGACCCTGATCACCTTGGTCGACCTCCTTTGGCCGATCCGATTGATCCTCCCCATGGCTTGGGCTTCCAGCGCTGGGTCCAAGGCTGGTTCTAGCAAGTAGGCAAGGTCGCAAGAGGTCAAGGTCAGACCAGCAGCGCCTTGGCTGGCTCTCAGGGGGACGAGGATGACCTTGGTCTCCGGGTCGTCCCTGATGCTGACCAACGAGGTCGATTGCTCCTCCTCACCCCCCGAGAAGGCCACAGCTCGGATTCCATTCTGCAGCAGGGCCGACTGGACGTAGGACAGCATCCTTTTCCAGTGAGAGAAGACCACAGCCTTGTGGGTCGGGTCCTCGGTGAGCCTCTTCCTAAGGTCGCGAATAAGTCCCGAGATCTTTCCGCCGTAATCGCCAAAGACTTCGTCACCTTCGTCATCTTTCCGGTCCCTTTTTCTGTTCGACTCGTGGATGATCTCGGTCACCTCCGACTTTTCAAAGGGAGCCCTGCAAGTAGGGCATCGCCCCTTGCCTCGTCCGGCGTTGGCCATCGTGCCGATGCAGCTGATGCAGAACGAGTGGAAACAAGGTAAGACACCGGGAGCCAGGATCGCATCCATGCAGATGGCGCAATCGGAAGACGACGCCAAACCCTCCTGGTCTACAGCCTCGTCATCCTGACTCGCCCCTCCACCCGCGGACGAACCACTTTCTTTGACGCCAGATTCTAGCTCGTCGATCCTCCTGCTGTTCATGAAGTTAACCTCGTGCTCCTTCCTCTCCATGGTTGCGAGGGAGGACTTGACCTTGTCGTGCGTCGATTGGATTGTCTCCCTGGGCTTGTAGGACCAAACCTGGAGAGCCTTGTCTTTCCTCTGTTTGGCGCTCCCCCTCAGTCGGGATTTTTTCAGCGTGGGATTTTCAAACTCGTTCTTCTTTCCCTTCTTCCCTCCTGGCTCGTCCACGTCTTCCTCGTCGTCCGAGCCTGCATCCTGCACCACGATGTGGAACCTTGGGTCGTCTAGGTCGACCGTTGGATCATCAGCTCTGCGGAATTCCTTCTCGTAAAAGCTTCGGGTCGGCCGGTTTGGATCCCACTGCTCTGGAGGTTCGACTTTCTCGCCTAGGAGGGTGTCGATCCAGTAGAGCGCTTCGGCCCAACGAAGAGCGACCCTTGCGTCAAAGCCATCCTTATCCGCATTCTTCTCTGAGGCAAGGGCAGACTCGTTCGTCGTCGCTGGCGAATCCCTCCGGCTCGAGCTTGCTCTGGGCTCTTGTGCTTCCTCGGTTGAATCCACAGCACCACGGCCTTCGCTCACGGCCCTTTCGCAGATTTTCCTAGCGAACACTAGCTTTTCGGCGAGCTCGTTCGATTTCAGCGTGGGCTCACCGCCCTTCCACCAACTATTCCTGCCTTTCGCCTTCGCGTCAGTCTTGTAGAATTCGTGACCCCATGCAAGCTGGAGGATAGAGGAAACAGTCTCAAGTCGCTGCACATCGAGCTCCTTCTCTGCCTTCGCGCAGACGGTGTTGAAGAGTTGGCGGAAGGTGAGCCTTTTCTTTCCGTACTCCAATGGTGTGGCGATCTGTGGGTGACTGAGGAGCTGTCGCAGGGTGACCAGGAATCCCTGGTTCGGGAAATCCGAGTATCCAAGGCCCGCCCTCCGGGCGATGGAGGTCTTGTGGGTCTTTACCTCACGGTCGTAGATGACCCTCTCAATCTCGGGTAGTTCCAGTTCCAGCCATTCCGTCGAGCATTCGGGAAGGTCGATCTCGTGCTGAACGTGTTCTCTTGTGTGCCTCCACACGTACCTCGCGAGCACCGATCGAAGCCGTCTGATGCCCTCTTGGTAGCCACCCTCAAAAGGTTCGAGCAGCATTTTGCGGAAGTGGGGAGGCGACGCGAACGGATCGTGGTCGAGGATATGGAAGAGGCCAGAAATATCCTTGACGCCTTTTGTGATGGGGGTTCCCGTGATGAGCCAGCAGTTGGTCCTCCACAGTTCACTCACCATCTCGGCAGCCTGACTGGCGGCTGAAGCGACGATTTGGGCCTCGTCCAGCATCACACGCCAAAAGTGGACCTCGAGCAGAGGTGTCTTGACTCCCCTTTTGACAGACTTGTGTGAGAGGGCAAGCTGATGGCCAAGCTCTTCGTAGGTGGTGATGATTATGTCGGGCTCCGTTAAAAGCTCTTTGGCTCTTTGCCTGATCTCGTTGCGGGACGAGTCGCGATCCCAAGGTATGGTGGACTCTTTGAACCTTAGAATCCCAGGCTGCTCCTCGGCCTGACTCATCACATGGTGCCTGCTGCTCCTGAAATGCTTGCGGCATTCATCCAGCCACTGTTCTACCAGAGCCGCCGGGCAGACGATCAGTGTGGAATGGGAGACGAAGGGCTTGTCATTTTCATCCATACCCTGGGTCATGAAAGCCGATCTGGAAGGATCTTGGTAAGCAGTGTTGCCTGACGGTCGGGGATGGCATGCAATCAGTGAGAGGGATTCGATCGATTTCCCGAGACCCATGGAATCGCAAAGGGCGCCACCAGGCTCTCTTCGATGACATGTGAACTTCCTGAAGGTCAAGGTCCCGGTGACCATGTCGTAGTAGAACTTGATGTCAGAGAGCCTTAATGCAGCATCATCGGTGTTTGTTGATAATTCAGTGTCAGCATATTGTGCGATCAAGGATCTACCATGTGAATTCTTTTGCTTCTTTGACGAGGAAGAGGTTCCAGAGTCTTCGATCCGCTGGACGCCGACGCTATGGTCTCGGACCAAAGCAAATGCTGACGATTTGACCCTGATCGGAACCCAGTGAGGTAGGTTTAAGTCGATCTCGTCATCTAATTCTGTCTCTCTTTTCATCATCCAGGCGACACACCGGGCCTGGTAGCGCATGAGTGGAGTGATGATCGTGTCCTGAGATGGCAGTAATTCGTCACCGCCAAGAGGAGGTCGGCAAGCTTCCAGAAGGGTTTCTATACTGGAATCAAGTGGGAGAGGAGGTTTGGCGGACGCATCAATGTTGCTGAGTACTACATCAGGTTGATCCGGATCGGCCTCATCCCTTTTAGAGCTTTCCTTTGGCGTGCCAGCCACGACTCGATTTGCGTCGAGATTAAGCCAGCTTTTCTTTGTTGACCGCGGCAGTCGATAGAAGGTTTGCTCATTTTGCCAGTACCTATCGGATTCGAGATCGTGTTCGATCAATGCACCGTAATGCTCAAGCACTGCCGGGAAGAGCCTCAACATCTTTGCACCCAACGTGTTCTCCCGAGTCACAAATCCGTCTTGCCCTGGTGAAGACCCATATTTCAAAGCTTCGAGCCCGATCAGGATGTCAAGATGCAAAGAGCCGAACAGAAAGGGAGGACGAGCTTCTTCAGTGTCAGGCCTTTCCATCTCAAGGACGGCGAGTTGATCGCGATTCGTTCTCGACTCGGGATCTTCTGTCACTCCACATGAAGTTGGATTCGAAAATGGCTCCGGCGCTGAACATGGATCAGGGAGAAAAGGTGGAAAGAGCTTGACCTGTCCCGAAAGCTTGATCCAGCCGGCTTCAACCAGGTGGTGGTCAAGATTGAAGAGGGGGTGACGACGATCCTTGACCCCTTCTGTGGTCAGGTAACCCAAGATCAAACCTTCTTGGGAAGATCCCAGCTTGCTGACTGAGGGGTTGAGTGGGAAAGTTGATTACAGATCAGAACATTTTCAAGAAAGGATGGAGTGAATGGAGTCTCTTCAACTTTTGGGAAAAGCTTCAGCTTACATGCTGATCCTGTGGCTTCGCTCGAGCTTGGATGATAACCTGGGCGAGAAGCCAGGATGGCCCAACAGTTCCGTGGTTGGCAAGACGCCCAGTCAGCGAGTCCAAGCTCCGATCCCATTTTGGTCAGGGATACAAGCTCGATATCTAGCAGGAAAGGGTCAACATGAGGCAGAGATTCCCCCAGCTTCTTCCTCTTGCGGTTTCTGGATGCTTCTTTCCTGGCCCCCGAATCGACGGCGACGATGTGAGGGGGTTGCAAACTGGGCTGGGCTTGGTTCGATGGTAGATTCTTGCGCTGCTCGCAAGAAGATTTCAAAGGAAGACCTGTCTCTGATAGTGAGAACCACTGTGAAAGCCTTGGGCGGAGTTGCCCGTAGCTTGCCGGGACGAAGAGAGAGTTGAGAAAGAGGCCTGGGTTTGGCGTTGCGGGGGCGGCGTCCAAGTCTGGGTTCGGACCTAGGTTCATATCCATATGGAAGAAGGGGATTCCTCCTCTCTCCTCGACCTCCTTGGGTGGTTTAGCCGCTTGTTCGCGATCATCGCAAGTGGGAGAGGTGCGGGAACGAAAGTTTCGGGATTCCTGTTGAAAGCTCGCCTGGCCATGCTGGATTGGATGCGCTAAGAGAGGTGATCTACCTTTTTTGACTGGGATGGATACCCTACTACTCCTCCGCGGGGGAGCGTGATTGATGGCGACGGCGAGTTTATCAGAGCTTGCAGTCATGTCCGCAGGTGGTTCAAGGCGTGTCCCTTGCTGCTGCTGAAGTCGCCCTTGCGTATTCTTTTCCGAACTTGGCGTCATGGTTGTCCAAGATCGAGTCCAGGTTCCTGGCTTTGATGGGCTACTGGTTGGGCTTCCTAGCTTTATCGCGGATGACCAGCTAGGATCTGAACTTTACGACGACGGAGGACAGTGACCATGACCAGATCGAAAGCAGCGAGTCGCGCTCACGTAACGGAGGGAGATGGGGAAGGCAAGGGGGGGCAAGGGGGGGCAAGTGGAGGAAGAAAGAGAAAGAGAAAGGGAGAGAGGGGGGAGGATATGCATGGATGGACGGACGAGGAAAGGTAGACAAGGGGAGAGCTGAAAGGAGAAGGAAGCGAGTGATGATGAGGTCAGGTTGTGAGCGGGAACATGTGTGGCGGAAGCCAAGCCATCCGTACCCCAGTGCAGCTTCTCTCCTCCACTCTAAAAGTTCAAGCATGAACCGATCACTCCGAGAGCAGGATGGTGGGGAAGAACATAAAAGTGTGTGTTAAGAAAGAGAAAGAGAAAATAAAAAGGCCATCATGACTTCACTCTTGGGATCACAAAGACTTGACTAGGATGTAGAAGGGAAAGGAAAATTGGAGAGGTTGGGAGCGGAGGCGGTCGATCGATTCGTATCTAATCTCCTGAGTGAAGAAGAGAACAACCATTCTGGCTTGATCCTTCTCCACCGATCCAACCGCATGGAGATCGAACGAGAAGGGTCAAGGACCAGAATCACAATCTCTTTCCAGCACGGCTGACAAGTCGTCCCCTGACTCCTTGAGCGAGGCCATAGGCATATATGTTTCACTATTCTGAAGGACGGTTGATGATGGTGAGAGAGGATCACTCACTACTGTCTCTTTTGGACCCGACAAGGCGACGACGGGGTTGGGCTGCGCCGACCTCCCCGCCAGGATTGCCAATGATCTGTGCACAACCTCGATTCCGCCCCACTCCCGGAGCCCCTACGCCAAGCTTCACACATACTACAAGTGATGAGTGTGAGTACTGTGTATTATTGTATTTTCACGGATCTCGAAACGTAGACGGAAGCAACGACCATGATCCAAAGCATACCGTCAGGTTATGATAATAAGTGTAATACCGACGGGATCCGCACGAGCCCCCCCTTCGCTAGCCACCACCACACCAAAAACGACGAGGACGACATGGGGGCCAGGAACAGCATACACGAACATTGCACAACGAGTGAGGAACGAAAGAGCAAGTGGGGGGGAGGCGATTCGTGCCCTCTCAACCCTCACTTCCGAACAGCTAACCCTGGACATGATTTCAGAAAGAAAGAAGAGAGTAGGGGAAGGGTTGGATGGGACCCTTTCCAACACCAACGCCACCCTTTTTGGATGTGGGATGAGAAACTTGATCAATCGAACTTGCTGGCTTGATTTGGCATGGGAGAACCAGGTTGGCCAGCATGAAAAGGTCCCCCGCAACCCTGAAGCTTGAGTGTGGGTAAGTCGGCTCAGCTAGGAGAACTTTCCAAAAGCACGAGTCTCCTCCTCATCTGGAAAGTGGGAGACGTCGTCCACCCCCTCATTCGGAAAAAGGCCTCCACTATCAGAATGTACCAAGGCATCCCTCTGCGATCCTATCAGCTCTGGCTTTGCGCCTCGTATGTTTGGTGCGGTGGAACCTTAATCTCGCCTTTCTCAGCACGGACTCAAGGAAGGGTTCGAACAAGGGTCTATCCTGTCGAGCGAGTGGTCTTCGTCTTCATGCATCGAATGGATGGGGTGCGGGTGGGAGGGGAGGTTGATTTCTCAACAAGAATTCAAACTCGCAACATGCTCCCTCTCCAGTCTTCGTCCTCGGCTGACAAATGGCGCAGGTGACGCCTCTGATTCAGAGAGAACCGGGCTGGATCCTGAGTGATGTGCAATCACCTCCGTCCATCTGCTCTCCCCTCAACCCCCACTCATTTCTTGAGCTTCCCAACAAGGTTCGTATTTCCAACTTCCCGCTATCGGCACCAGGCCTTTGAGGACAAGTCAGGCTTTTCTCTCCCTCCTTCTCATCTCCTTTCTTTCCCTTTTACTGAACATGATCAGAAGAAAAATCGTCAGGATCAAGGCTCAAGGCATATGAAAGAAAGGGTGGAAAAGGGTGGAAAGAGGAGGGAAGGAAAAAGTCACAAAAGAAAACCATCGCACTAGGGGCGTGGAACTGTGCCCAAACCATATGAAGTCTCCCTTCGAGTATCGCAAATAGTATCGACTCGAGGGGATGGGCGGGGGCCGGCGGGAAAAGATCCTCGCTGATTTTCTCCCGTCCTCCAGCGCATTTCAGAGTGACTCCATGCCGTAGAGGCATGCCTAGGTAACAGCAAGTGACACTCGCGATCAAACATATAAACAGATCTGTACGCTAGAAGCCGTGCTATCCGTCCTCCCGTCGTCGAGATTCGTTCATCTTCCATAGCAGTAACTTTTTCTCATCCGAGTTCCCCCTTACCTAAAGTTGTCACCACCACTCATTTTATTCGAAGCCCAAAACAAGCCCAAATCACCACTCTTTTCAGTCATCGAACATCAAAACACCGGGCGTGGCAAAGAGGAAAGGGAAAGGAAAATAAAAAGGAAAGAAGAGATCCATTCAGGCTCGTGTGGGAAATCGAAGGAGTCTTGTTGATCACCGTATTTTTCAAGACAATTTTCAAGATTCAAGACCCCTCACTTGCGTCACCGCTTCCGAACCACGGGCCTCAAGAAAAACGTACTTTGTGATTCACGGACCTAGAGATTTACGGAGTTTGAGATTCGCGGACTTTGAGATAAGGCGATGAACCTCTCGAAATTGTTGGTACTGGGTCTCCTCCACCTCCTCCCCATTGGGACGATTGGTGGGCCCGTCTTTGTGCCAGGTGAGATCCGTTGCTCCTCCAAGTCCCCCTTTCTCTGTTTCCTTTTCCCTCCTTCAGACTGTCCTCCTCGTATCGTCATTAACAGATTCTCTCCGTCTTTCCTAATTCCAAACACATCAACAAAAGACCTCGAGAACAGAACCCCTGGGATCCACGGATCCGATCGGCAAGTCGTGAAGAATCTGTCTTCACGTGATGATGTAACAAAAAATGGAGAAAAGGACTGTCCCATCTCACGCCTCCTTCTTGCCCGTACCGATGATTCTCCCAAGGAGAAAAGGCTCTCGTTCCCCAAATTCACCTCGCCTCAGACCGAAGCACAGCAAAAATATCAGTCGGTGTACAATGCGATTGCTCAGATTCTGTCCCAAGATCATCGTAGCTATGGCCCGATCCTCGTCCGCCTCGCTTGGCACACCTCCGGAACTTACGACAGGACCACCGACTCCGGTGGATCGAACGGTGGGACGATCAGGTTCCCCAAGGAAGGAAATTATTCGTCCAACAATGGTTTGGACATCGCCATGTCCTATCTCGAGCCGATCAAGAAACAGTTCCCTTTCATCTCCTACTCTGACCTCTACACCTTCGGCGGGGTTGTAGCGATCCAGGAGATGGGAGGCCCCAAGATCCCGTGGAGACCCGGAAGAATCGACAAGGGAGAGAGCGAGTCGCCTCCCGATGGGCGATTGCCAAGGGGTTTCGAGAGCGGACCTAAACTGAGGAAAATATTCGACGCGAAGACCTTCCCTCCTCAACAGATGGTCGCCTTGATCGGTGCGCACGTCTTGGGAGGGTGCCACAAGAGTCGCTCCGGATTTGCCGGTCCCTGGACCGACAGTCCGACCACGTTCAACAACCAGTATTACCTCAGGCTCGCGAACGACGAGTACGTGATCAGGGAAAAGATGGACACGCTACCCCAGTTTCAGGACCAAGCCACGGGCAGATTCATGATGCTTCTAGCCGACATGGCACTGGTTGACGACCCCACCACCCTTCCTTACGTGAAACTGTACGCCTCAAGCCAGGCCGTCTGGTTCATAGACTTTGCCTTCGCCTTCTCCAAGCTGCTCGAGCTCGGCGTTCCGTTCAAGAACTTCCAAGGGATCGTTCCCATCCAGTTTGACAAGAAGTCGGGCTAGTGGTGGGTAGGTAGTGGTGGGGAAAAAATCACCTTCCACTGAAACCTCGAGGGTCCATTCGGGCACACTCTTGGATTCCGTAGTCGGTTTCCGGACATTGGATAGCTCACGCCACTCTTTTCAAGAGCGATTGGAGCTCTCTGCCTTTACAGGCTCTCCATTTCATTCATCTTTCTTCTTTCCTCCCCCCCCCCCCCTCCCCTTCAAGTTCGTCCTCCTCTTCCCTTCCTCGTCCCTCTTGCTTCTTAACCCTTGGCCACCTCAACCCCCAACTCTTCCATGTGACAACTTGCCTTTTTCTCCCCCCCCCCCCCCTTCACCCTCCTTGACCGGATCTTTGTAGCATTGCCCACCTGACACGGTGGCGGAAGTATGGACACTTTCATTATCCTGTTTTGCTATTCTGTTTGTTTTTCTTTCTTTCATTCGCCTGTGGGGATCCCTGAAAGAGATCAAGATCCCGCACTACTTTCACAAATCATGCGTCTTCCCATGCTGATTTGATGGGGTGCTGGTGGGATAATTTTTTTCTCGGATTTGATTCGCGATGCTGTTCCCTTCCTTTTGTTTTCGAGCAGGTTCGACCTCCTCGACGCTTGCCATCCGAACAGCTCGGGCAAGTTTGGCTTTCCTTCCTTTTATCTCTTCCCCTTCGCACCCTGACTATCGGGACGTTGTGAGAGTGGGTGATGACCCTGGGCAAAGTTCAAACCCTCCAAGGTGATCAACCAGATGGACGTGAAAAGGAATCGTTTGAATGCCATGATGGACGTTTGCCCGATCATCGCGAGTGAACCAACTCTTCCCGATCGATCATAAGCTGAGTCGTTCCAAGCGACGTCTTGCCAAGCATCCAGTCAATCTCCATCAACCCTCCTCTATCTCCCTCTCCATCTTCCCACTCTTACCCAAGACCAACAGCACTCTCCCCTACTTTGTAGATTTCCAAGCTGTCCGAAACCAAAGCCATCTCCAACTCGGTCAAGAACTCCGATCGGATCCAACCTCTCTTACCCGGCAAGATTGCTCGAATGCTATCGCTAGCTTCCTTCAGCCTCGGTCTCTTCGTCTCCATCGTACTCGTCTCTACCATCATCACTCTCTTCGAGTGGTAGAGCCATCTCACACTCCCTTTCCCGACTTTAACATCTCAACAACCCTTTTCCTCATAGAAAAGCGAGGAAGGTTTCCACACTCCTTTCGAACCTCACCAAAGGTAAAGGAAGATAAAAGAAGAAGAAGAAAAAAAAAAAAGGAGTGAGAAAGGGGATCGACCAAGACGAACCTCGGAACCCGAGATAGAGAAGATAAAAAGTTAGGAAATTTGAAGATTAAAAAACCCAAAAACAAGACCAGCAAAGCTGAAAGTTGAATGGAAATGAGTCCACCTATCCACCCCAGACCGGAGAGGAGGCTGAGGGTCCTACTGGTCAGACATGGAGAGACGAACGAGAACGTTCGAAAAGTGATCCAAGGTCAGATGGACACTGAACTCAACGCCAAGGGTAGGCTTCAGGCCGACGTGGCAGGTCTGGCTCTCAAGGGCGTAAAGTTGGACAGGGCTTTCTCGAGTCCTTTGAAGAGGTGCAGAGAGACGTCCGAGAGGATCCTCGTCCATCACCCAGAGCTTTTGAGCGAAGAAGGTCCAAACCTTGAACTGGACGACAGGTTGAAGGAGAGAGCTTTCGGAGAGCTGGAGGGGAAGGTCTACCAAGGTCCGAAGGAGAAACCTCCAGGGACGGTCGGGATGGAGAAGGTGGAGGAACTGGAGTTGAGGTTGGCCTCCTTCTGGAACGATCTCATCTCTTACCCTACCCGTCAAGATACCGCCAATGGGGATGAGGAGGAGGAGGAAGAAGGCGAGGAAGAAGAAGAGGAGCAAGAAAGAGGAACGGATGGAAAGCAAGGTGTCGAGGTTCAAGGTTTCAGGAGGAGGTTCAGGACGAGGAACATTCTTGTCGTCTCTCACGGAGCCGCCATCAGCGCCTTGGTCAACGGTATCCTTCTTGGATCCCACTACGTCTCGTTAGCCGAAGGGGTTCAACACTCAAGGTTCGGGAATTGCTCCGTCACCGAGATCCTCGTCCCCGAGGTCAGGTACGACGCACGAAAACTTTCGGATCCCACCACCTCTTCGCCTGGCGACCTTTGCAGGAAGCACGAATGGACCGTCCGACCCTCTTCGATGGGGATCCAAGGTAGCCTCTGGCTTCAAGACCTCGAGATGAGGAAAGCAAAGCTCCGGTCTCGAGAGGAGAAAGAGCCGGTCAAGGAGGGTGGAGATCAAGATTCGATCAGGAATTCCTTGGAGAGGGAGAGGAGGCAGATCGAAAACCTGAATCGAAAGTACGTCGAGGATAAGAAGAGGTACGAGAGGATGTCCAAAGACCTTCTGACCGGTCCTGACGGTCAACCGGTCGCTGACGTAGGTTACGGTCAGGGAAGGGGTCGGATCGTCCGTTTTGGCGACCTGAGTCACCTTGACGTCCTCTCACTCGACCAGACACTCTCCGCGGCCAACCAAGGAAATTCCCAGAGTGTCAACGTCGACGAACTCGTTGGGAACGAGTAGGATGTGCCAGACACTTCCCTCCTCCTTTCCCTTTTAGATCCACGATCCATACTTCTCCAATTTCCCCTCACCCCCTTACCGGTCCTTTTTACTTCCTATTTTCCGAACATCCCCACTTCGCACGGGGCCTGTTCTCATGGAAATTACCGTTTCATGATTTTGAAAATTTTCTTACCCCCTGCCCTTCCGCTCAAGAGATGGATACCCTCAGCCCCTTCCTCTACCCACGTTACGAACCCCCTTTCTCTCTCTCGACTCGCTCGAACGCTTCCCTCCTTTTCCCCGTCTATCATCGAGCCTCATGACGGTGGAAGGTCGAGCATGCGCTCAGCTGAGTTAAATCAAACAAAAAAACAAACAAGCAGCCCCTTGCTCGAAAGGGGTTAAAAACATATTGGGAATAGTGACTGTCGTAGCGTGTACATACATTGGGTCGGTATATCAAAAGAAAGAGGGAAAGGGGTCGTGGGCCGAAAAGGGTGTGCGAGAAGCAAAGTAGGACGAGGGAGAGCCACATTCGCTCAGTAGGGGTACTTTGTCGGTGAACCTTTCTCGTGAAGAGTCCTGTTCTGCCTTTGGAGGATGAACCTCATCGCCCAGGCGCAGAGAGCGCAGGCGGCGGAGAAAGCTGCCATTGAGACCATGGCGAGAGTGTACCTTGGTCTGTCCGTGTCTCGGAATAGGTAGGGACTGCAGCGGATTGAGAAGGAGATTCCCAGAAGAGGAGAGGGAGGGAGGGTCAGAGATTACGTGATGATGAAGAAAGCGTCCCAGGAAGGGAGACTTGGGCATCACACTCACGTGTAGATGAAGGATGCGTTCGAGATCGAAGTCATCATGGCGATGGTGACGGCCTTCTTCTCTTTTGTCTGAGAGCAGACCGTGGCGGCCCATCCTAGGACGATCGAGTTGACACCGTAGGTTCCGATGGTAAAGATGCACATTGCAACGTAACGGACTGCTACGTTCATGCTGGCAGGTGCTAGAGCGAAACCTACGATCGCGATGGCCTTGCAGACGGTGATGTGCCAGGTTCGCTCATTGTACCTCCCCGAAGTCAAAGCTGAGGGAAAGAGGGAAGGTAGTGAGGGAGAGAGAGAGAAAAAGAAAGATTCAGTCGGCATGAAAGAGAGAGAGAGACAACAGAGTCAGACCAGCTTTCCGGAGCTTTGGAAAAACTCACAGACCAAGACGGAAAATACACCGGCGATGAGGTAAGGAGGGCAGGTGAGGACGAGGGTGATGGTCCTGTTGAAACCTAGCGTGTTGACGACCGAGGGGAAGAAGTTTTTGAAGCCGTTGGCCGAGAGGTGAAGGTTTTGCATGAGGCAGAAGAGCCAGACCCTTGGATCAGCCACCGCCTGTTTGAGACCCCTCAGTGGCGAACCCTGGTCTTCCTCGTCCACCTTGTCCCTGAGGAGTCTCGAAGTGGCCAATTCCCTCTCCTTTGGTGTGAGCCATCGGGTGGTCGAAGGGGTGTTGGGGAGGAAAGGGTAGGCGCAGATGGCGACCAGCCCAGTGACCGAACCTTGAATGATGAAGAGCCACTGCCAACCTGCGAAGCCAAGCTTTCCATCCAGTTCGAAGATTCCGGCAGCGATGAGACCAGCGAAGGAAGTTGCGAGGATGTTACCAGTGTAGAGGATGGCGATACGCGTGGCGATCTCGGTTCTCGTGTAAAAGTTGGAGAGGATGAAGAGAGCGCCAGGGTAGTAGGGAGCCTCCACGACACCCAGGAAGAAGCGGGTAGCTACCAGTCCTGCGAAACTCTTTGAAAAGGCCGTGCAGATCGAGATGATGGCCCAAGTGATCATGATACCACACAGGAAAGGCGCCGGCTTGATCCTGGTGATCAGCATGTTGGAGGGGACGCCGAAGAGGACATAACCGACGAAGAGGATCGATACGGCCGTCTGATACTGTGTGTCGTTGAGTCCCAGGTCCTTCTCCAGCGAAGAGAGTCTTGCCAAGGCGATGGCATTCCTGCGGATGCGATCAAAAGTTGAATGACCCCGAAGGGAAGGAAAGAAGCCCTTGGTCAGTCATCGATCGAACTCTGTAGCCACTGTGTGTGGAGCAAAGTTTCTCCCTCACCTGTCAAGATAGTTGAGCCAGTACATGGACCAGAGAGAGATCATGATGTACATGTCCATCTTCCTCACCAGTCTGATTTCATCTGGGTCCGTCTTTTTGGAAAAGCCCGAGTAATCGAGCTTTTCCTCCTTGGGATTCTCCTCGAAGATCTTTTGGTTCAGACTCTCAGCATCTTCGACATTGGTGACGACGTCGTCGAACTTTTGATCCTTCTCCACTTTCGAGAGCTTTGGGGCCTCGGACGCCATGGCAAAGACTTGGGCGGTTTCTTGAACTGGCAAGGAGGTTCCTTTCCCTTGGTAGCGGATCATTTTGGTGGAAGTCAGCTCTCCAATATAAAAAAAGGTAAGAGAAGGGGAAGAAAAAAGGTGAGAGAAACAGGATCGAGCTTGCTGAAAAGTGTGTGAAGGGTAGGGCTGGAGTATCTGAGTGGAAAAGGCTCTTCTGTCGTTGGACGGAATGAGAAAGGAAAAAGGGAGACTCAAGCTGTCTGCTGTCCACCTTTCATATAGGAAAAAGAAAGGATTCGAACACACCTATGCTTAAGCTTGCACCTTCCAGCTGAATGCAGCTGATAGACCGTGATGATGCGTCTACCGAGCTCGCATACACCTTGCGGAAAGCAAACCCTCAACCAGACTAGACATCACCGCTGAGGTGAGGGACGGAAAAAGCCGGACAGGTTGGGAAAGAGTGTCTTTCCTTCCGAAACCCCCTCGCGAAAATCCTCCCTACCTCGGAAACAAGCCTGCTGGGAAAGGTTGACAAATTACTCTCCCCACACTGGGTGCAGCTTCGGAGAATGAGAGACGGGGAAAAGGATTAGAACCTCTGGCAGTATTTTACTCTGACAAGCTTTTGTCTCGATTTTCACCCCCTGACCTGAAGGAGTCTGGAACTTTTCGTTCTACTTTATTTTATTTTTTTCGTTGATGTATGGAGAGTATCGGTAGGAAAGGTTGATCTGGGCTCCCCCACGCTTCCTTTCGACTCGCTGGGAAGGAGGTCTGGGGCCCCTCCACCACCTGCGCTCGCTTCGATCAAAGAGTAGGAGCTCGAATTCTGTTCCGATCGGTGCCGACGTCCTCACTATGCCTTTTGGGAAGCATGCTAGCCCGATTGCGGAACACGGTGAGCTCTCGGTTGGCACGGTAACAAGTCGGAGCGAAGGCAAGGTCGGGGAAAGGAAATCGCCACGGTCAGGACTCCGCTCCCTAGTTTCTTCCGAGTGGTGACACTATGGGGGTCCAACATTCGAAAGGCTCTGTCGGTGGGGGTAAGGATGCGGGGTAAACGAAAGAAGAAGCGAAGGGTTGCACCTTTCTCTTGGCGCATGGTCCGTTTGCTGACAAAAGTGGAGAGAGGCTTGGGAAGAAGAAAGGGGCGGAAGACGAAGCTAGGGAAGGTCGGAGACGAAAAACAAGGAAGATTCCTCTGGGGATGAGAGGTGTCGACGGAAGAGGGGCGGATCGTAAAAAAAGAAAGGAGAAATAAAAGTGAAAATAGAACGGGAGGGGAAGTTGCCCTCCTCCGCATCGCCTTGGTGGTGGAAGCCTTTCCTCCCCTAGCGGGATCTTTGATCCACAGCAATCTATGCCCTCTGCGGATGCTCGAGCAGGCTCTTGCTCTCCCCAGTGTTCCCAATCTAGCATTTGCGCGTCTCCATCATCTGACCCTCTCCGAATCCCTCCTCGGGACTTGCTAAAACACTGGATGGGGCCATGATGTCTTGTTCGTTTTTGTTAAGGATCCGTTTCCACTTTGTACCTACTCACCCTAATCCCATGCAGTTGATGGAAAAAAGTTGGACCTCTTTCGACACAAACCCTCTTCCCTCTTCTTCTTGGCAGGTGTGGTTTTTCATCTGGAAAGGCGTCGTGAATATAACCTCGACCCTTGCGGTGTGGACAAAGTGTATCCGTGTATCCCCTCTCCACGTGGCAGTTTTGAACCGAGGTCGGGTTGCTAATTCGAGTTGCAGCGCCAAGAAAAAGGGAAGGGTCGAATGGATGATTACAAGCTGAATCCAGTGACAGATCGAAGAAACATCGGCGCATGAGAGTGGTCGCAGTCACAGTGGCAGGTGGAAGGGGTAAGTGTACACCCCTCTTGACTCCCATTCCAGGAACGAGTGGCCGAGTCAGTTGAAACGAGCAGAGAGTGTGAGTGCTTGCTTCATGCCAGATCGAATGTGTGCGTCCACGAGAGAGGCCATGTGGGGAACACGATGCCCTACCGACCAAACTCGGAATCTAGGGAGAGATCCGATTCCGAGACAATATATTGCGATTCGAAGAGTTGAATGTGTTCGCAACTATGCAAAGGGCATGATCGCATGAGCGGGGCCCCACAACCCCTCTGCGACCACGCAGGATGAGGATGGATGGACAACCCAACTCCCTCCACAGACGCCCGCCATCTCACCTCCCAAGCTGGGAGAGCGAGACGATCAAGGTGGGGGGAAAGCGTCTCCAGTTGTCCATGCCACGGAAAGAAAAAGCCCCTTCCCAGCGTCTCAGAAATGGATCCCAGCTGAGTCTGTCGATTTCCACTTTGTTCCACCTTGCCCTGCCCACCTCCCATCCTTGCCTCTCTGCTTTCCTTTTCCTTTCCCTCCCCCTTCAGGTGCGGTGGATTGCAGAAGCAGTCAAACCACGCGCGACCTTTGACCCGCCTGCCCATGTGCAAGTCACAGTGACTGACGCAGCAGAGTATGAGAGGTGCTAGCAACCTCTGCGGCAAGGCAAGTCCAACACTCGGAGTAGGACGACTCCAAGTCTTCACAACCATCGCTCTTCCTCTTAGAATCTCACCTACTTCCCCGGGCGCACCTCCCTCATCTTCCAACGCACCTCGGTATCCTCGAGGCATGAAAGCTTGGCTAAGGCACCTTTTCCTTTGAAGGCGGTGGGGTTCGAGAGAGCGACCCTTTCGCCAACCTGCCCGTTCCTTTCCTATCATCCCTTGGCTCTCAACCGACCGCATGGCCAACCACGCTTGAGCTATCGATGGTCTTTCCTCTGCCTGGTCGACCCCTTGGCCGTCCAAGAGCTTCCTTCTAATTCACTATTCCCCAGCTATGGAGACATGGCGGGTGCCTGCTCCAAAGATCTTCTTCTTCGCACAGGAGGTTGGCCAAATCCTGGTACCGGTATTGGACTTTTCTAACGCGGCAGCAGTCCAAATGAACCTCTGCCCTTGATTCCGAGATTGGAAAGAAAATCAACGGCGATGTTCCCAGCTATCAAAAGAATGAAAGCGGGGATTCTCTACCCCACTGGCCAAACAACCCCCCCCCCCCCCCCCAAACCCCTCTTCCCAAAGTCCTCCTATGCCAGGTGATTCGAAACATAGGCAAGAAGTTTAAGCAGTTACATGGCTCTCCCGCTAATTTTTTTCCCAACCCGTTTCCGGAATCCTCCGTCTCGATCTCTTTTTTGTTCTCCCTCCTCCAGCATGTATGCAAGTATCTCCATCCCCCTTTCCATCCCACTATCGGAGTTGGTTAGAGCTTGCCTGCTGTCCATCTTCCTGTTGAATTCTCTCACCGAAAGGTTTTTTTCTTGCTTCGGTTTCCAGGTGAATCCTCCTCCTCTGTGAGCATGCATCTCACCGACTCGGTGAACAAGAGACCAGTCGCTTAGATTCGAGGTCAGAAGGGATTGAATGACAACGGAAAGATGGGAAGAGTTGAATTTCTCCAAGGGGTTGGACCGCAACCCCCAACCCCCCTTCAAACAATTTCTCCAAAGGGCGGTAGCTCCTGTCGTCCTAATCAAGCCCCAGTCAGACTCTCTTCCCTCAGCAACCTAGAGAGGACGTCCTTGATCCACTCGTCGACCCCAAAGTTGGTTGAAGATACCTATCGGTCGGGGTTTTCGTGTTGTTTTTCATTTTCGTTTATGGTTTGTTGGGAAGGATGCGGGAAAACATGGAAAAAAGAGGTGAGAAGAAGATGGACGGTCAGGATTTCGTCTCCCTTTCTTTCACCTCCTCTCTCGGTCTATAACCAGGTATCCCAGTCGACTGGACACAGGAAGGGAGAAAGAGTCCCTCACCTCAACCCCACCTTGAACGACAACGATCCTGTCCCAGATGGTGATCAGGGCGATGTTCTTGTAGCTTTGGATCCGGCCGACTTCGCTCGAGGAGGGTGACAAGGAACCTTGAAAGTCTTTCATCGTAACTCCCAAGACAGTTCGGTCGATCAGATAAGTGATGTACCTGCCAGTCGTCCAAGGTGGGAGTGGATGTCGACGTGTGAACGCTTTTATCCCAGAGTAGATCCAACGCGAAAGGAGCGGGATCGCCATGAAATCGTGGAAAAATTCAAAAAGAGAAAAGATAGGAAAGGAAAGGAAAAGTAAAGTAAAGAAAGAGAGTGAAAAATGGAGAAATGAAAACGTAAAGCCAACAAGATTGAGGTGAAGATCCTCCTTCAGCTCACCCTCTCCAAGCGTCGGGACCAGAGACCGACATGGATCCTGTGCTTTCTATCCTCTGCTGGAAGCTGTAAAGGCCCTTGCAAATCGATAGCTTCCAAGGCCTCAAAACTTTGTGTCGCTATAGTCAGCGGGTGGTGGGTGTCGAGGTGGAAGGAAAGGATGGGAGGGATATCAGACGTTTCACATTGCAAGGTCCATTGAACCAAAAGGAGGTTTCTTTCAACATTACATCGAGAGGGATTCTCTCTAGAAGCTCGACGATTGCTTTCCTATTCCTCCCGCTGTTCAGCGATCCCAGTGATGGGGGCACTCACGCCACCTCCAAATACGAAGCCTCTCCAATTGAGGGTCCCGCTACCTCCTTTCAAGCTTCCCGTACCTATCCTCCCCGTGATAGCCTTTCTGGCCACCCCATCCGGCCGTATTGTTTCCATCCCCCATCTCAGAGCTTGGCTTCACATTCCAAGTGGTACCCCTGCGCTTTCATTCCAGCCACGTAGAGCAGCAGAAGAACAAAGCTGTGAAAAGGCTGAGAAAAACGTCGCCCACCAACCCAGTGTGTCCAAATTTCGCCACTTTCACAAGCTCATCCTCATTCTCTTCGGGCCAGATCTACCTTGAACGAGGAGGATTCAGCCAAAAAAAAAGGGTTCTCGTCCAAACTTTCTCACCCTCCCTTTTTTTCGCTCGTGGAGAGCCATTCGGGTATCTCAATTCCGCTGATTCATTTCCGAAAGCTGTTTGAAGGAGAATCGCTTTCTCTTTCGTTCCTTTTCTTTGCTTTTCCATTTTTCGTTTCAGGGAAAAAGAGTTTAGGTTTTTCGGCGCACATGCGTGGTGACGATTGGGGCTTTCTCTCTTGCCCCCCGTACTGTATCTGTGCAAATCTTGCTTGATCCACCATTTGACCTCCCATCATGGGCAAGGAATCCCGACGGGGCTAGTAATCTTTAGCACGGAAGGGGGCCAGTCGGGAAGCTCATGGGACAAGGCCTCGGAAACGGAGAGGAGCCTTGAGCGTCACCTACTTCTTTCTTCTATTATCCGGAGCGAAGGACGAAAACCTTAATTCAGATTCAAATTCAATCCAAGCCTCTTTTATCTCCCCTCTTTCAGAACTGAACGATCGTGGCTGAAAGGTCGCGAAATGCTCAGCGACCGTACCGTATTCTCATTCTCCTGTTCTTCTTCTGACTTTTCAGTTTTTAAGAGAACAAGCAGAATTGAACGGGAAGAGGGGAACACTTATCAAAGCGTGAATGCTGGGCTGAATTGAAGGGGAAGGGAGAGGGAGAGGGAGTGCTGGAGAGGAAAGAAGGGAGAAGGCCGTGGCGAGGAGAAGCTCAAAGGGAAAGCACGGAAGAAAATACCCGCTTGCACCTCTTTTCTGTCTTTTTGTTTCTCTCTTCTATGTGTTCTTTTATGTTTTGCTTTCCTCTCAAACCGAAATGATATTTTCTTCTTTTATTGCAATAGCTCGTCCTGCACCCCCTTGAAGATGTCCCTTCCCTTCTATATAAGGGATAGCCCCTTTCCCAACACTCATGACTTCTTTCCGCACCTTCGAAAACAGCCAAAATAAAGTACATTAAAATAAAGTAAATTTGTTTTCCTTTTCAAAAAAAGAATTCCGTTGAAAGAACCTTGAATCGATCTATCAGGTCCTCCATTTCTTTCCAGCTGTCATCTTTCAAAGTACTTTGCTTCTTCCTACCTTTCCCTTTCGTTCGTCTTCTCTTCTATCCGATCACTATCCTCACCTCGACTTTCCCATTCCTTCTACCGCGAGGATGAGTTTCCTAAGGCTAGCGACCATCTTCGTATTGGGAGCCATGCTGACTTGGATGGCCTCGGCCACCCTCCCAGAGCGTGGCGAGACGATTCGGGACTTTGGCAAGCTGATCACCAAGTTGGAAAAGGACTTCAAAGGAAGATCCAAAGACTTGATCAAGGGTGCATCTGAGGTGAGAGGAGACACCTTTTTCGGTTCATTTCAGGTTCAACCCAATCCGAGTCTTTTCACCAGAAATCCTGAAGAGTTCAACCTCATCCGCGACCACGTTCGAGCCTTCAATGTGGAAATGGAAGGGAAGTACAGCCCTTCTCCGAGGATAGAGTTAAGGGAGGTGAGGGAGGGGGTGTACGAGCTTTACTCGAGGAACATGGACAAATGGACCAAGTTCAAACTGACAGGCGTTCGAAGGGGACAAACGCATAAACCCTACCTCCAGATCGTCACCATCCCTCTGAAGGAGAGTGTGATGGGTTGGTTGGCCTTGTCGCAGATCAACGAAAACATCCGTTACTTTGAGGTGGTGGGCAGCAAAGAAATGCACGTTCACTTTGACCCCTCGGTGGACCTCGAAAAGTTGAGATTGGAAGCTGAGAAGGCTGCAAGAAGGAGCCAGATCGCCATGTCAGTGGAGGAGACGGCAGAGGAGCCGAAGAGGCCTCTTCTCAAGATCTTTGGAGGAGTCCCTGAAGAGTACCAGGATAGTGAGGAATTGCCCTCTGCAGAGAGCCAGGTCTTTGATATGCCGTGGAGATTTGCGAGTCCCGTGTGAATATATTCCTCTTCCGTCCCACCGGGCTTCCTTTTCTTTCCCTCTTTCTCTCTTTCTTCCTTTCTTCCTTTCTTTTCTTTCTTTACTTTGTTCTATTACTCTTATTTCTTTTCGTTCTTTCTTTTCTCACTTTCTTTTTTACTTTCTTTCTTTCTTTGCCATGCTTCATCTCCTTCCTTTCCCTTGATGCTGAGGGGGTTCGCTTTCTTTTAGCTAGTGAGGCAGGCGAAAAAGTCTCCTGTTTGAGTTCCATGCTTCCTTGGATTCCCGAATGATCGGGTGAATGCAGAATCGGACGACGATGACAATTTCGAATAAATACATTTTCTTTGCAAGGATTCAGCCGCCACTTGACTCTCCACCTTGGAACATTCTGACTGTGATGAGATGGGATGGCTACACCGTATGCCTGTGCTCTTGACCAAAAAAAGGAATAGAGAAAAAAAGCCGTCGATGTCGACCCGCCTCGGTAGAGGAAGGAAAGGGGAGCGCGCCATGGTGAAAGAGAGGCAGGGAATGGGAAAGCTTGGGAATCACACGCCCAGAGGCGTGGGAAAGGAGGAGGCAGAGCTAGGCAATGGGAATCCGAAGTGAGCTAGACTTACTACTGACCTGAGCCTACTCTGTGGCCTCTTCACCATGTAATGCAGCCTCCAATGGAATCCAAAGTAAGCTTAACTCAAAGGAGACCTAAACCTTCCTCTTTGGCTTCTTCACCGTGTAACGCAGATACACCTCACCCTATCAACTATAAAACGGGGGTCCCCCTCCCTCCCCCCAACCTTCGGTTTTCCCCTCTTCTCTCTTCTTCCGTCAGAACCTTGTGAAAAACCACGTCTACAGGCTCATCCGATCCATCTCCTTCCTCCAAGCACTTTCGTCTTTTTGAATCGCTTTCCTTTCTTTTTCCTCCCTTTGTTCCCTGTTGTCTTTTCCTCTCTTTTTCTATTCTCTTTTCCTTTCTTTTTCCCTTCTTTCTCTCCGCCGCGTATCCTTCTAACCTTTCATTTTGTGCCTCCTTTGTGTTTGGAGGAAGGATGCTTCTCGTAAAGCTTTGGTTCATCGCCCTCTCCCGATCAGCACTGGCTGCGATCTTGTCTCCGACCCTAATCCATCGCCAGACCTCGACCATCGGTCCTCTTCATCCGCTCTCGAAGCGTGCTCCGACGACAAACCTCACAGAGGAAGACTGCCAAGACTGGAAGGTTCTTCGTTGCCTCATCCGGCGCGATCTCTCCGCCCCCAACTTGAATGAGACCTTTGAATCGCTTCAAGGAGATTCAGCCTTCCGCGTCATCCATCTCGGTCTCGACCACGCCAACGATCACTTTGACTTCTGCACACAGATCGTCCAGAGGTTCAACCAATTATTGGAGGCAAGGTCCCGAGGCGTTCCCGCTCAACGCTTCCACGTCACAAAGTTGGACCACGACGTCTTTGGCATTTACTCTCGAAACCCTGCCAGGTCTGAGGGTAAGTGCGTGACCGCCGTGACCATGGCTCCTGGTAAACCCTTTCAGTTGATCACGGTCGATCTCCTAGATCCAAGGAAAGCCTTACTGCGGCGCGACGACCTCTTCAACGCCATCACATACTGCGAGGTCGTCGACCCGTTCCTGAGGTTCCATTTTGATTCAAGTTTCGAACAAAAATCCTTTTATGATTCGTTCCATGATTTCGGACTCCCTCTGTTGGAGGAAGCTCCTCCAAACCATGGCATGGGCATGTATACGGGAACGAGCCCCCTCAACCACCCTGTCGTCTATTTCCAAGAAAAGTTCAAGCAGAGCCAAGAAGGTTCACTTGTATGGGAGACTTATAGCCGCCTGATCGACCTGAACACCCGGAAGTAAAAGGGATGGAAGGGATAGAATCGCACGAAAGGGAGAGGGGCAAAGGGGAGAGTGGGCAAGAATCTCGTCGAATCAATGTGGAAAACCTCTTTGCTGATCCCCAACTATGCTGAATCCTACCTGTGAACAGATTTTTTTTTTGTTTTCCATCACTCCTTCTGACTGGAATCGTTTTCCTTTCTATTTCAATCCTCCGCACTTTGCTTGAGCCGGATGGCTAAAGTAGGCAGACCAGCAGTTGGTTGATGAGAATCCATTTGAAGAGGGAACAAAAGACGAACATGCCTGAAAGATGAAGACTGAGAAACACCACGAGCGTGCTTTCGCTCCTCGCAGAGTGTATGTGAGGAGCCCACTTCTTGTTTGTCCGTCTCCAATCTTTTCGGTGTTTTGTTTTCATTTTCCTCATTCTGATCTTTTTTTTCTTTCTATCCAGTCTCAAGCGGAGTGTATACAAGCGTACAGGTTAGCTCATCGCGGTCAAAGCCGACGATCCACCCTCACCAAAGCACGCACTCGGTGTGCAACTCGACGTCGCTCGAGCATCCGCTCCTCCTCAAGTGGAGAGCTTCCTTCCTTGCCCAATCACAGAGAGACTTTGGTCCACAGGCGATCACTCCGACGCTCTCTTGGCGAGAGCCGGTTGGCGACTCGACCCTTCCGGACGGTCGACCGGAGCGCATCGTCACGCAGATCGCCTTGCCTCCCTCTCTGCTGGACCAAAAGTCCGCCGAGCCTCCCCCTTGGACCTTTCCCTTTTCCGAATCCGTCGCGTCGTCCCCCTTCAACGAGTCGACCTCTTCCAAGTTCTTTTCGTCTTCTGAAGAGGTCGACGAGGAACCCACCAGCGGCATCGTGGTGGTATCGAGGGTCGAAGAGGTATGGTAGACTTCGATGGAGAGCGATGGCATCAGGAGCCCCTCGGATCGAGAGTTTTGCCCAAGTGCGGATTCGAGCTCCAGGAGTTGCTCGTTGAGGATCTCGAGCATGTCTGGTCACAGGGTTCGCAGAAAATACACAAAGGGGTAAGAGATTGGAAAGAGTGAAGAAAAGTTCAAATCGGACGATCTCAGATGGGGTGAAGGCAAACTGCCGACCCAAAATTCTTGCGTTGAATTTTCGTTTGTTTTTTTTGGGGGGCGGAAAATCCCCTCTCTTCCCTTCCTTTACACTCACCGAGATCTCTGACCATCCAGACAAGCTTGCAGCTCTTCCACTTCCTTTCATGAACGCTTCTCGCCAGGTAAGGGACGCAGAAAGTGACTCCGATACCTCCTGCGAAGAGGATTAGGTGATCCACCTCTTCAAACTAAGTGGAGATCGGAGATTTTTCAACGTCGAAGGTGTTCAGCGGAGCGTTTCAATTTCAGCCTCAAAACTTTTCTTCCCTTGACTCACCGTTGGTTGTGGATCGTAAGGTCCATCGACAAAGACCGTGAGCTTCTTACCGCCCTTTCGACTTTCGGATTTCACTCCCACCTCCTCCGAGTCTCCTTTCAACTTGAGCAGCTTGGCAGTCATCCCCCCCTTGATCCCTACCATGACCTCCAAGAACGCCTCCTCTCTTCCTCCTTCCCCCTCAGAAACCGAGACACCCGAACGGAAGACGGAGAAGGGATGGTCTCCAACAAACTGAAGGCGAGGGATGGTCAACATGATCGAATCTCCCGCGCCAATCCTTGGGATCCAATCCAGGGATTCCTCGTTCCCTCCAAATTTTGTTGGTCTGACACGCCAAGAGGGCATCGCGATCCGAAGACGAGCCACTTTTCCTCCCGACAGGAAATCCACCTCGGCTTCGGTCAACTTTTTCACAACTTTCCCCTCGGATCTCTTGAGGTGGATGGAGGTCACGTATCGGTTCGTTAGGCGGAGGAGACGGTCAAGACCCCAGAGTACCGCGGAGATCTCGATCATGATGACGTAAAGAGCGTACTGTGGATCGGACAGCACGATGAAGTTTCGAGAGGTGGGTTTGAATTCGTCCCTACCTCTAGAAAATCAAGAGCGCCGGCTCTTTTCTTGTGGGGAGTGGAAAAGTGAGAAGTAGGGATGTTCACTTACGGGACTGTATTCTATCAGCTTGATGTGAAGGTAAACCCCGACCAAGACCAAAACTCCCATGATGATGTGAAGGAAGACGAAAATCTGAGGAGGACGTTGGGAAGGAGGAGAAAAAGAAGCACCAACCCAAAGGCGAGAAGAAAAAAACATGTTAATCTTGTGATGTTGAGGGGATGAAAACAAAGAGAGAGAGAAAATATCATCATCAAAGAAGAGCAGCGAGGAAAGGTGGGACTCACCTCGTACCATTTGTTCCTCAACCATCGGAGGGAAAGGAACGTTAGGCCACTGAACATGAATAGGGCCTATGGTGGGTGGTAAGAAGAAAGAGCAAAGAAAGTTGTTTCATGATGGTAGTGGGAGAATCGGTCAGTCTGGGTTCGACTTGGTTTGTGGAAAAAGTGGGGGGGGGGGGGATGGGGGGAGGGGACTTCCAAGCTCTCAACTCACTGCCACTCCCCAGTTCCAGTAGGCCTCCTTGTATTCACTTGCTAGGTCTTTTGCACGGATGCAGATGATCGTATAGCCCACACCGTGGACGAGCGCCTGAGCCCAGACCATCCTCGCGATCCAACGGTGGTAAAGCATCAGCTCGTTCATTCCCAACCCTGAGATGAAGGCGGCAGGGCTACGCC
The DNA here is from genome assembly GCA_003144235.1 of Violaceomyces palustris. NCBI lineage: Eukaryota > Fungi > Basidiomycota > Ustilaginomycetes > Violaceomycetales > Violaceomycetaceae > Violaceomyces > Violaceomyces palustris. The sequence goes on along the minus strand of KZ819690.1, from coordinate 21,277 downwards.
TTCCCGCCATCAAGATGAGGAGAGGGATCTGACCCGTCGCGAGGATTCCGGTTCGATCCGACAAGGTCCTTTCGAATTGAGACCTCCTGCTGTGTGGATCTGGCCAACTGGTTGGTGGGGAAGTGAAGTGGGGGTAAAGGGGGGGGGGAGGTGGGTGAGGAAGGGTTCAACATACTATTTCTTTTGAAAGAGGTCAACCCGTCATCCAAAAAACTTTGACCACCGATCCACCGTCATGGATCCGACTCACAAGACGTTCCTCTCTCCAGGCAAGTAGGTGTAGAAAGCGAGGGCGGGTACGATGTTGATTAGGAGGATGGCGAAGATGATGATGCTCTGAAGACGGAGAGGCAGCTGAACCGTCAACCACCTTATTCCTAGCAAGGGGACCGGTTCGGCATTGGAACCACCGAAAAGTGGTGCTTCGACCAGGTGAGTTCGTAGAGGGGCCAACCTGGTCCTGATGCTCTTGTAACTCGAGGGAGAGACCTTCCGGAAGAGATTCACTGCACCTGAACCCAAAATCAAGATGGAGAAACCGACGTACATGACGAAGCTGAGGTGAAGGGATTTCGCGGGTCAGTCAGGCTTTGGACATTTTAGCACGTTAGCGTTTCGACCAGAAGAGGATCAACTTTTCAACAGCAGCTGAAGAGATCGTACTGGGTTTGGGAAAGGGGGGTTTGATCGAAGGGGCAAAGGACGGAACAAGACTCTCACAGGGCGTACGTTGGGACCTTGAACGAGTTTCGGTTGAAGAAAAGGTAAGTCTGTAACGCATCCTCCTGCTGTTCGGCAGGGAACGTGGCGATATAGTCGTACGAATCTTTGGTTAAGGTCCAGGGCAACATGATGTCCTATTCGAAGGGATGGACCTTTTGGTGTTGCGGAGATAGGGTTCCGGTTTGGGTAAGCCGTATATACCCTTTCCTCTTGCTTCGTGACGAGTTTGAAAGAGGCTGGCAGGAAAGAGCGGAAGGGGAAGGGGGAGGGTTGTTGGAACGGGGGGAAGAGGGAGCCAGGATCCTGTGGATCGCTTTCGTACGGAGGTGGATTTATAACAACCCTCCTGGAAGGTCGAGGGTCGAGATGGGGGGTCAAGATGGAGGAGGTGTCGACGTTCCCTTCTGCCACCAATCAGGGAAAGGGAGGGAAGGGGACTGAGGGGAGTCGCTCCGACCTTGGGAATCCCTCCTTCACGAGCCTGGATCGTCCAGCCTATCAGATCCCATCGCTGCTTGGTTCGATCCGACCCGACGACTGGGATGAGCCAGAGAGAGGATCCACTCCCCCGTGGTTCTCCTTCCTATTCATTTTCTAATCCCACCTTGCTCCTCTCCTCTTCCACAGGGGCTTTGGTACATCTTTGAGCTCGTGCGTAACATCTTTGCGGGGTTAGTCTCGACGAAAGGTAGGTTTACGAAGAGAAACAGCAACGAAAATGAAGATCGGGGACCGGTGAGCCGTGGGAGGAGGAAGGAGGGGGGGGGGGGGGGGGGAACATTTTCGGAGAAGGCGGTTGACCATGTGGGAAGGAAGGGACTTGCTTGTTTTCCACCCCTCCAACCAGCGGAAAGTGGTTCGGAGCGACGGTTCGGTTCCTCTCTTCGGATCCCCCCCTTCCCTCGCCCTTTTTCACACTCACCTTTTTCCTTCTCCCACAGAGGGACGCGGGATGTCCTTCCCTGGTTTCGATCCTCGGGGAGGAGAGGGGGAAGGAAGGGTGGAGTGGGTTGCATGGGTTGCTTTCTAAATTCGAACTTCTTTCACCTTGTCCGTACGAAGCCTCGTTTCTCCCCCTTCCTCTGCTGCAGCGCTCTCCTTGTCACAGGCTTCGCGCCAGGAGGGGGAGGGAGGGAGGGAGGGGTATCAGTGCGAAGAAGGAAAAATGAGAAAAAAGGAAAAAGAAGAAAAAAAAAGAAAAAAAAAAAAAAGAGAAAACTTATCTGATTTGTTTTTCTGAAAGCTGCTCGTTTTGAGTGTTAACTATTTATCAGATCCCATCCCTTTATCAGATGCGTCTTGGTTCGAGAAGTCGCTCCCCCTCCCCCCCCCCCCCCCCACTCTCGGTTCATCTTCGCCCTTGCTTTCTCAAAGTGTATCCCACCCCATGCAGATACACACACACACACACACACCTCGTGCTTTAGAACTACAAAGTTGGTGGTTCTCCCAGTAAAGGTGTACCATGTCACGCCTTCGGTTTGATTCTCCGTCGGTCGAGCCCCCCCCCTCCCTTGGTCGCGTGCCCAGTTGATTGGCTTTCTCCCCCACCCCCTCTTTCCCCATCCAATCAAACGTTGTGCTCTCCTTTCTCGCCCTTTTCAAACTCCTTCCTCGAACGAAGAAGAATGTGAGAGAAAGATCGTGGACTCTATCCGAAAGCCCTTTCTGCTTTCCCCCCTTCTCCTTTTTCCGAATTCCCTCCGGCTTGGGTGATAACCTCAACCCCCTCGTTGGACAGCCCAGGGGACGGGAAACGGACTGTGGCTTCGAGTGATGTTGAAAGAGGGAAGGGGAAGAAGAGATGAATCCTTTCCAGTTTGGAACTCCTTGCCCAGATCGGATCGGAACGGGTTCGAGTCACTCCTCTACCGACTCGAGAGAGACAGACTTAGCCAGTGGCAAGCGAATCCCCCCCCCCCCCCCCCCCCGGCCCCCACCCCTTGCGGCTAAGAATCCAGAAAAAGCCAAGGAGAGGTCTGGAAATGGCGCCTTCCTTTTGGCTTGTACCCCTTTCTGGTTTGGAAACTGGTGCTCATCCCATTCGTTTCCTTTCTTTTTTAACGTCCCCCCCCCCCCCGAGGCAGAAAAGAGAACCGAGGTCCGAAATCTCGGGAAACACGATTTGAGGCGCCTTTCTCCCTATCTTGCAAAGATTGTGTGCGTCCCTATCGTGATTGGGTTTGATCAACCCACCCCTTCCCCCTTTTCCTGGAAGGAAATAGGGAAAGAGTGTCCATCGCACGAACCCTACAAGGTTGAAAGGGGAGAAGCAGTCCCCGTCCAATCAAGTGGAAATCGTGACCAGTGTGGGCCTGCCGTCCTCTTCCACCCCCCCAAACCCACGATCGATTCCACACCGAAGGAGGAATTAGAGAAGGGGGGGGAAGAGAGAGGGTAGGATCCTCGAGGAACGGAACGCGGCCTTCGAAAATCCTTTTCCACTACGGTTTCACTTTGCTTTTTTTTCGTTTTCAAAACTTCTCCCCCCCCCCAAAAAAAAAAAGAGAGAAAAAAAGAGAGGGAAAAAGCAGAGCAAGAAAGATTCTCATTCCGATTCCCACAGCAGCAGCAAAGGATTCACCGGCCCGCCACGAATGAAAAAGAAAAAAAAAAAAAAAAAGGGAGATGAAAGACAAGCCACTCCATTTTTCAGCCAGCCAACCCTCGTAGTCGTGCCTGATTAAGACAGGCCGGGGGGGGGGGGAACGGATCTTCGGTGGGAAGGCTGACTTCAAGTTCCTTGTGACAGAAAGGGAGGCGGAAATAGCCATGTTCCTGGACTCTCAATCGATTCCTTGCTGGTAGGAAGAAGTGGGACGAATCGAGGGGCTGGCCGTCGATGCCCTCAGGAGGACGAGCCACGGCGTGATCGCAGGTTGTCGCAAATGTGTTCGTTGACTCTTGTTCTTGCTTTCGTTTTTTTTTTTTCTCTTTTTCAAATCAAATAAAAATGATTAACAAAAGGAAGGAAGAGTCGGGAGACGAAGATGGGGGGAGAGAGAGATGGTGAGAGAGACCGGGAGGAAGACAGAGCGATCGGAATGCTCTCCATTCGCCCTCACCGGCGCCCCCTTCCGTCTCTTCCTTTCAAAGCTTGCTGGTACTCCTGTTCCGAATCAAGCTGGACCTGACCAGATCGGCGATCGTATCTGGCATCTCCTGAGGCAAGCTGTGACTTCCGTCGAGCGTCTCGAAATCCAGGTTGGCGATCTGACCCTCTGCGACCGACCTCACCTCTTCGAGAGGGGAGAGCAAGGGTTTGGAGCAGGAGATGTAGAGCACCTTGACCCTGGAGGGAAGGTGTCGTAAGGTGCCCGTCGCCAACTGGATCCCAGGTCGGTTTCCCCTGATGCAGAGCGCTTCCGCCACCCTGTCGCAACATCGATCCACCTCTTCCTCCTTTCGTCCCTGGCAGAGTGCACCGGCGACGAAGGCGTCCCTCACCCTGGGATCCCAGGAGGACGACGTTCGATCCTTGACGAGGTCTCGCCTCGCCTCCTCGCGACTCGACCACGAAGCCTTCTTCATCAGAGTGAATCTTGCCAGCGGGATTTTCCTCCCCTTCTCCACCAAGGCGTCTCGGATCAGGATGGGTTCGATGACGCAGATGGATTCGAAGAGGTCTGGAAGGTGGACCCCGAGCTGGAGTAGAGAGGTTGCTCCGAACGAGTGCCCCAAGCCGATCACCTTCCGAGAAGCGAGTCTAGGCGGGGAGTAGGCTAAGGCCGGACCCAGGGGCGAGCCTCGGCTCGCCTCCAAGGCTCCTGGGAGGTAGCAGGTGAGGAAGAGGAGAAGGTCCCGGGCGTAGTCGTTCGAGTCGACGATCCGGTTCTGACAGGAGAGGAGATCGTCGGGCGAGGTCTTGCTCCCACCGTTGAGGATGGACGTCATACCGTGACCTAGGGCATCGATCAACCAGATCTGATGGATTCCGTGATCCTCCGCCTCCTCCTCCTCCTCCTCCCCCTTCCGTACCAGCCGATCAAGGAGAGGCAGGAAGGTCTCCTTGCAGGAGCCAAGTCCGTGAACCGCGACGATGACCTTGGCTTTCGGGTTGCGAGATCCCCTGGTGGGCAAGAGCCTCTCGACGACGAGCGAGGGAGGCCGGATCGAACCGCTCTCCTCCTTCCCCCCTTGCGGAGGGTGGATTCCGATCCGGAAGGGACCGGGCTGAGGAGGTTGCCTGTCCTGGAAGAAGGGCATCTTTTCTGCTAGCTTGGGATCTTGAGACAGACTGTGGTGGGTGCCTGGGCCAAGCTCCGGTAGAGGGGATCCACCGGCAAGGGGTTGGGAGTAGCAACTCCTCGGGGTGGCTGCCGGGATGAGGTGAGTGCTCCTCTGCCATCCTCGAGGCTGGTATCCGTCCGCGAGGTAGACTGGCTGGAGCAGGTCCTTCACCGTCGCCTCCAACCTCTCATCGCCGCCCAACCGTGCGCTGTGCTGGCTTGCGGCGGTGAGGTTGACGGGAGCGAGTGCGTATCCGAAGGGCGTCTGGATGCTCTCGGGAAGGGACATGGCAACGAGGAGGGGAGGAGAGAGGGTGGGCGGGTCGTGTTGCCGTCGGAGAAGGTGATGGTGGGAAGTGGGGTGTATGTCTGGTTGTGTGTATGTGTGCGTGTGCGTGTGTGTGTGTGCGTTTACGAGAGAGAGGGAGAGAAGGGGGAGGGGCAGAGAGGGGGAGGTGAAGAATGAAAAATCAAATGAAACTCAAACGTTGCCCTAGGTCTGAAGGCGGGTGTGGTGCTGATCACGATGGAAGAGTCCGAGTCACAGTGGGAGTTGCGTCTTTTCATCCTTCTCCGTCTTTCCCTGATCACTCGGTCCGGTCCTACGCATCTGCTCAGCCCAGGTTTCACTCCGGTTGCGCTACCACAGGCTTGAAGGCTGGGCGAGTTCAATGTGGTGGACGGAGGGAGAGAGAAGGGGGAGACGGGAGAGGGAGAGAGAGCACGAGTCGCATGCGTCCGGCGAAGGAGAAGGACCGAGTTTAGTGGGTTCCAGTTGGGCGCAAGAGGCGAGGGCGCGGCGGGGTGTCTGGTGTGTGTTTGTGGGGGGGGGGGGGGCAGGCTCAGTCTCAAGGCGGGGGGGTCAGTCGGTCCGCCGTAGCCACTCACCACTGCTAACCATTCCCACACTCACCACTGCTAACCATTCCCACACTCACCACTGCTAACCGTTCCCACACTCACCTACTCAGACTGCTAACCATTCCTACCTGGCCCACTTGCCGATCCCGAACTGAACCTCCCCCCACGCACGGATCACAGACGCGACGCAGGACCCAAGTTTGGCCGACGCTCCCGCCGGGTAAGTTTCGAGATCGAATGTGGACCCAGAAAAAGGTAGGAAAGGGTGGAAGACAGAGCGAGGAAGGGGAAAGAAACGCTGTGAAGAGAAGAGGATCGCCTCTGACTGCTTTGGAGAAGGGGCCGTCCACCTCGAGAAGGAGGGAGGGGATCCCACGTACGCCTTCTCCCCTCATCCTCCCTGGTCTCGGTTCGCATGAAACGATCAGAACGATCTCAGTCCCGAACAGCCAAGTCATGCGAACCGAAGACGACCGAGTGGGACTCGCTCCTCCTCCTCTGACCTCTTCTTATCGTCCGCATCTCGATGGTTTGCGACATGCTCGTTCCGACAACGCCTTCCCGCACTCTGTTGCCTCTCTTTCGCTTCTCCCCTTCCCCCTCCCTTCTTCCTCAGCGCCATTCGAACCGGATCCGTTTGCTAGGCACCTTGCGCCGCCCTCCCTCTCTCTCCCTCTCTCTCTCTCACCCACTCCCGTATCATGGACATGCGTGGCTACATGGCGCGTGTCTACACTTTGAAATTGGCCTTTCCCTCTCTATCTCTGTCTCTTCCTTTCTCTCCTCATCTTCGTGCGTCCCTCCATCTTGCCGCTCTCTCCATTCAAGCTCCCTTCCCTTCCCAGAGAGGAAGAGAAAAGGGTTTCCTTCTTCCTTCCCTTTAAAACCTCAACCAGGCCTGAACCCGCTCTGACGACTCCTACAAAGACCACACACAACCTTACCTTCTTCGATGCTTGCTTGGAAAATCGTTACCCTCCCTCCTTCCACTCCTTTTCTGATCTCTCTCTCTCTCCCCCTCTCCTTCTTCCATGCTTGCTCGGAAAATCATACTCCCCCTCCTTCCACTCCTTTTCTGATCTCTCTCTCTCTCTCTCTCTCTCTCTCTCCCCCTCTCCTTCTTCTCGCAATGCCGACAGTAGGACCCACTCGATCCTCGGATCGCGCTCGACCCATCCGACATGTCGATCCCCGACCGATAAGCTCCTCCTCCTCCTCCTCTTCCTCCTCCCAAGAACCCAGCCATGGTAGTGGTGGCGATCTCCAAAGCCAGAGGTACTGGAACCGAAAGGTAGGGAGACCCCTCCTTCACCTTCTCGAATCCAACGGCTACACCTCTCAACAGGTGGAACGTTTCCGAACCTTCTTCACCAGCGTCGTCTCCCCTTCCCTCGGAGAGCGTCAGGATCGAAGAGTTCGAGGTCGTGGTGGTTCCCGGTGGAGTTCCCTCATGTGCGACGACGGAATCCCCGTCGAGATCGGTCTGGCTTGGAAGTCCAAAGGAGGAGGGGGGAGAGGTCCTGCGGTCCAACGAGGTCAGGTGAGGTTCTCGATCGAGGCCATAGACGACCAGGAGGTTCGATCGAGATCCACCAACCTGAAGGCCACCAGGTCCCTCCTTTCCAGGCTGGAACGCCAGGGTCATCTGGCGAGTTCCGGTAGGAGACTCTTCGAATCGGTCGACGAGGCGGTCCCTTTGGATCTTCAGGTCTCCAGGACTCGTCACATGGTTGGATTCGACATCCTACGACCCACCCACGGTCTCGACCCCATCGTCAACGTCAAGGCTTACTTTGTCCTTCCTGGACTCTGCTCCTCTCCCTCCCACCCAACTCTCAAGTCGCAAGAGGAGGAGAACCCCGAAGCTCAGCTGGAGAGGATCCTGGAAGCCATCTCCCACACCGTCCCTTCTCCTGGAATGTCTCAGCTCAAGGAGTACCTCTCTTCTCTACCTAGGAATCGGAGGGGTCGTCCCGTGATCCTCTCGGTGGATCTGGACGGCCCAGAGACAGGGGGAGGAGGAGGAGGAGGAAGAGCCCCATCCGTCTCCAAGACTCGAGTCAAGGTCTACTGGCGTTTCCCCGACACGGATCCCACCATGATTCGATCCCACATGAGTCTGGGAGGGCTTTGGGGTGAGGACGTCGGAAAGACTGCGGAGAAGGCTTGGTCCACGTTGATGAGGGGAGGCGAAACCAACGTCACCAAAGTGGACCCTTACACTTCGACGGGTGGATCTCTCTTCTACTTTGACCTCGGAAGATCCTTCGACGGACGGGAGGGATACCCAGGTGCTTCCGCTACCGCAAAGTTGGGCAAGGAACAGGCGAATTCGGTCTCCCGCGTAGCCCCTTCGAAAGCCTACATCCCAGTCCGACACCTTCTCCCCCGATCCGAAGCTGAGGACGTCCAAGGTGGAGCAGGGGAGGAGGAGGAGGAGGAGGAAGGGGGTCAGGAGATGCTCTGCAAAAGGTTCGTCGACCTTCTCCACCAGAGCGGTCGATCCTCCCTGGTTCGATCCTACCTCGACTCGCTCCTCCTCTCCCCCCCAGGAGGAGGAAGGGTAGGATCCCCCCTCTCCCTCACCACGAGCCACACCTACATTTGCACCGAAGGGAGTTCGAACTCTCCGGACTTTTGCGTCTACCTCAAGCCTCGCCTCGTCCCCTAATCCAGTTTCTTCTTCCCTCTTCCGTCCCGTTGGAGGACTGCCTGTCTGCCCCCTTGTATTTTTATTCATTTTTTTCCCTTTCATTTCCATTCCCCCTTCCCCGTTCACGATCGACCTCCCCCTTCGTTCCTTCGGTCGTGATTGGCAAAAAAACAAACGACCCAAAGATCAAAGGAGAGAAAGAGGGAAGGATAGGGGGGGGGGGGGGGGGTTTCCAACGGAGGGTTTTTTGCGGGTTCGTATCTCCCGTCTTTGGTTCTCGAGCGATCCGATGTGGGGGGTTGGATGGCGCGAAAGGTGGACCGAGAGACCCTTCCAGTCGAGGTACCGAGTGTTGCATGAACCTGGGTTGTTTCGAATCACCCCGAGGTGGAGGCGGAGGCGCTGTGGGGACATGTTGCATGAATCCGAGTGTCACCTGGCGTTGCAAAATAAAGTAAAAAAAAAAAAAACGAAAATAAATAAAAAAATAGAGTGAGACGGGCACAAGGAAGGTGGGATTTCCAACCACCTCTCGCACCTTGCTCACAACCATCAAGAGGTGGAGTTAGGTAGAGTGAGAAACCTCGGCAGGAGAATTCCCATCAAAGCGCCCGATCGAGGCAGCTTCCTACGGGTGGTGGGAGAGAGAGAGGGAGAGAGAGAGAAGAGAGAGGGTTCGAGGTCCTGGGTTCCATGGTTCCAGGGGGGGCGGGTAAGTTTCCGAAACCCAACCCCGAACAGGAAGGGGAGGTTGCTAACTCATCCCCCCCCCCTCCTTGAGGGAAGCGGGTGGGTTTGCCGGCTTTGAGGATGCGTTTGAGCTTGGACCGGTCCGTGGCGAGTGGGTCGAGAAGGGACCATGTGAGTGTGGAACACGTTCGTCACTGTCCAAACGAAGCTGGGGAGGGAGAGAGAGGGAGGTACACAGTGTGTGTGTGTGTGTGTGTGTGTGTGTGTGTGCGATCAGATCGATGTCATCGCCTTCTCTCACTCTGTCACTCCTCCTTCCCCTCCACACACAAACAAAACCACATTCCCTTTCCTCGCCCACTCGTCCTTTCCTCAGACTCCCCATCTACCAACCCATCGTTTGGGGAAAAAAAAAAAATTAAAAAAACAACCCTAACCCTTTCCCAACTCCCATAGCATACCCCCAACTCCCAGATGAAGAAGGCCACAGAACAACATCCAACGGACAAGAAGGAGGAGGAGGAGGAGGAGGAGGAGAGTGCCTTCCCTTCCTCACCCACTCCGTGGCTAGACCGAGCCAGACCCACTTGGAAGTCACGTCATCATGACGAGGATTCTCAATCGCCACCACCAAACGTGACGCTCGATGGTTCCAACCTAGACCTGGAAAAATTCATGACCATCGTGGCCTACTGCAGGACTCCTACCTTGGATCCCGAACGTCGTTCTGCGATGCAGGATTCGGTGAGCCAACTTCAAGGTCAGAGGTCGAACAGGAACATGATCTACGGGATCAACATCCCTTTCGGAGCTGGAGCCTACACCACCTTGAAAGACGATCAGACCGAGGAGCAGGAGACCATCGATCGGGCTCTGATCACCTTGATCAACGGTGACCTTGGCGGTCGAGTTCTTCAAGAGGTGGAAACCTCCTGCTTGGGAACTTGCTCCCCTCTCTCCGCTTTCGGTGACGACGATTCGAGAAGGCTCACCATGCCAACCTCCTGGGTGAGGGGAGCCATGGTACTTCGGATCAACTCCCTCCTGAGGGCCTCCTCGGGCTGCAGGTGGCAAGTCTGCGAAAGGTTGATCTCCCTCCTGGACCATCAACTCTACCCCGTCATCCCCATCCGCAACTCGATCTCGGCGAGCGGAGACCTCTCGCCTCTCTCCTACATCGCTTACGCCATGTGCGGTAGCGACAAGGTTCAGATCTACGACGCCAAGAATCGTAGGACGATGAAGGCGGATCAGGCTCTCTCCGAAGCCGGTCTCGAACCTCTCTTCAGCATGGAGCCGAGGGAGATGTTGGCCACCATCAACGGTACGGGAGCCTGTCTCAGCTTGGCGGCTCTGGCTCTGGATCGATTGGACGGCTTGAGTCTGGCCACCCACGTCATCACTTCGATCATGTGCGAAGCTCTGGTGGCTGCTTGCCCTAGCTTCCTGGATCCTTACCTTCACGACGTGGCCAGACCTCATCCAGGTCAGTGCGAGTCGGCAGAGATCCTTCGAAGACTCTTACAGGTGGGAGAGGGGGAGGCGGGTAGCCAACTGCTACGTCATCACGACGAGGATCCTCTCGAGTTCCTGTGGGACCTCAGCGTCAGGAAGGTGCTCGACAGGAGGGTGGCGGAGAAGGAGGAGGGGGCACGACTGACCTCGGCTCCCAAATCGGTGGGACAGTCGGCCGCAGCGAGTCACCTCCGTCAAGATCGTTACCACCTCCGTTGCGCACCTCAGTACGTTGGACCCGCTCTGGAAGAGTTGGCCTCGGCTCACGACATCCTCCGGATCGAGTTCAACAGCGTCACGGACAACCCGCTCCTGAAACCCAGCAGCTCCAAGGACGGGAGGGGGAGGAGGAGGAGTACGGTCATGGTCCACGGAGGCAACTTTATGGCTTGCAGCGTGGGTCAAGCAACGGAAAAGATGAGGGACGTCTCGACCAGTCTGGGAAGGTTGATCCACGAACAACTGATCGGTTCCATCGATCCGATCAAGAACAACTCCCTACCTGCCTACCTCTGCGCCTACGGAGCCGATCGACCCGCCATGACGGGAGGTCTACGGAGTCTGGACATCGCCAGCTCCTCCTACCTCGCCGAACTCACCTTCCTATCCCAGAGGTTGATCCACCTGAATCGGAACGCAGAGTGCGGAAACCAGAGCCTGAACAGTATGGCTCTGGCTTCGGCAAGGTACACTTTGGAATCGGTGGATCTCCTCACCACCATGGCGGCCACCTCGCTCCTGGCCGCCTGTCAGGCTTTGGAGTTGAGGTTGCTCACCGTCGAATTCTTCCGCTCCGTCACCGAAAAGGTTCTGGACCTTTTGGAAGAGCCAGACCCCCCACTCCTCCTCCTCCTCCCCACCAAGGTCAAGGTGGACCTCCTCTTCAGGATCTTCTCCACCTGGAACGCCAACTGGCCGGTCTCGGTCGAGGAGAGGACGAACAAGACGATCGAAGCCACCCTCCCTCCCCTCGTCATGGGGTTGATCACCTCCTCCTCGACCACCTCGACCACACGGGCTTGGATCGAGAAACTTGACCTCGGACTCCGAACCATCCTCCTGAACCAATGGGGAGAGACCATGCGATCCTACAGGTCCGAAGATCCACCCTCCATCCGAATCTCGGGATCCACCTCCAAGGTCCTCCGCTTCGTCAGGGTCCAACTCGGAATCCCACTCGACGCTGGAGGAGGTCTTCAAGCCATGCATTCTACCCATCCCAGTCACAGTCTCGCAACCTACGGTCACTCGGTCACCCTCCTCGCCAACGCCTTCAGGAACAGGACCATCGATCGTCTGTGGCACGAGTTGATCTGATTCCCCCCTCCCTTCCCTCACTTTGTAATTCGATCCCCTCCCCAAGTGTGGGAAGAAAGACTTCGAGATCCAAATCCAATGTGCGCTTGTGTGTGTGTGTGTGTGTGACTAGGGTCCCTCCCAGCCTCTCGGTCCTTTCAAACGGGTCAAAGCAGTATGAAAAGCAGGAGGGATGCATTCGAACGGGAGAGGTTGATCGATTCAAGGACAAAAAGCAAAGCATCCCCTTTCGTCGTCGATCATCGTGATTCGTGGAACGGATTTTCCCCCTTCCCCCCCCCCCAAAAAACTTCTCTCTTTCTTCACCGCTTCAGATGACGGTGTTCTTCCTCCTCCTCCTCCTCCCCCTCCTCCTCCTCAGGTCGACAAAGCGTTCCGTTCGGAGAGATGACAAAGCAGCAGTGGTGGGACGAGTCGACGACGGCTTGGGGTTGGCCTTCTCCTCCTCCGTTCCACCTGCTGATGACGAAGGTCTCTTCCGATTTCAGCAGGGTCGATCTACTGGCGCAAGGGCGTAGGGGTTGGAGGGATGGAGGTGTCTCCAGGATGGTCTCTCTCTGTTGATCCTGATGCCCCTCACCACCACCGCCGCTTGTCGCTTCCAGCGCCTTCCGCCGTTGCCAAGGTTGTTGTTGGAACAGGAGCGGAGGGGAAGACATGGTCCTGAGGCTGCTGTTGCAACTGCTGTTGCTGCTGCTACTGCTGGTGGAAGAGCCTCTTCCTCCTTCTCCTCCTCCTTCCCCTCCTGTTCCCTTCACGTTCTTCGAGACCACGCTCCTCCTCGCTTCTGCCAAGGTCGAAGCGGCGGTGGAGAAGGAGGTTGGGTTGTTGGCCTGGTGCTGCTGTTGTTGCTGCTCCTCGTGCCTCTGCATCTGGGACCGGATGTAGCTGTCGGCCGCGAACACGCTCCTCACCGCGATCACAGGGTTGAGCGCGAAGGCGATGGGCGTTGGGATGTGGCTCAGCACCATGTCCTCCACGGTGAGCTCCACGACGAAGCAGGTCAGGTTGACGGCGAAGGCGATGAAGAAGTAGAGCAGCGTCGAGTGCAGCACGTACTGCTTGGTGAACGTGGCCCTGTTGAGCCTCTGACCTCCGAGCGGGTCGCCGTTCTTGCCCCCCTGCCTGGCCAGACCTAGCGTGGCGCCGCCGTCGTCCGTCGTCGTGGTTTGCCCGTTCCACTTGGTAGGGTACGAGCTCGGACGAGATGCTGCGACGGGCGACATGACGAAGGGCACGGACGAAGAGTTCGAGCTGCACGGACTTGGACGACGGAAGCGTCGTCCCGGTCGTCCAAAGATGAGCGCCACCAGCGCGGCGGTGCCGTGATCCAAGCGGAGCCTGTAGAGCGTCGCGAAGAGGACGCTCGTGTCGAAGAGGAGGCAGAGACCCCAGGAGAAGGCCCTGAACTTGGTGTCCGGAGCGGTGGAGCACCATGGCTGGGGCGAGGGGATGTCCTCGATCTTGACCACCTTGTACTGGGTCACGTCAAAGATCCAGCCTGCGAGGGCGAGGGACCAGACGAGCAGGAGGGCGGCGAGGACCCTCTTGTCCTTGAGCCAGATGATGTAGACGCGGACGAGGAAGATGGCAGAGCCGCAGGCCCAGGTGAAGGTGAAGACGGCCCAGAGGGCGGTGAAGATGACGGAGCACTCGTCGGGTCGGCCGAGGAAGAAGGTGAAGCTGAGACCCGAGCAGATGAGGAGCGAGTACCGAACGGCGAGGACGAGCAGCCTTCCGACCGAGGGTGTCCTGCTTCGGCGTGGTGCGAGGCTCGGGGTGAAGCTTCGTCGGTGGTGCGAGGCGGGGCGTTGGTGGTGGTGGTGGTGGTGGTGGTGGTGGTGGTTGGCCTTTTCGGTGAGGTCCAAGGTGTAGTCGAGGTTGGAATCGTGACGGTGGGAGAGGAAGAGGCTGTGGAAGAGGTCGCTCCAGATGGTGGCCTCGGTCCTGAACCAGATGATGTGCTCCCAGAAGCAGATCACGGTCCAGGCGACGGTCACGTAACGAAGGATCTGGACCTTGTACTGCGTGCTGGCGTCCATGACGGTTCGCCTTTGCTCGGGGTGGTTTCTGTTGTCTTTTTCTTCTATCTTCTGTTTTATTCTGGAACAAAAAAGAGAAGGGAACCCTTTCGTTCTTGCTGGTTCCAGGGGAAAGGGGCGGAAGAGGGGGAGGAAGGAAGTGGAGCCCCAAGGGTTGAAGTGGTTAAAAGGGAAAGGGATGGGCTAAAGGGTGGTTACGAGTGAGGAAGAGGAAGGAGGGGGAGGGAGGGTGGCGAAGATGGTGGAGAAGGTGGTGGGGAGGGGTGGGGTGAACTTGGGGGGGCCCATCCGACTCTGTGCGTGCTAGGATGATGGGTGGGTGGAGGAGAGTCAGGCACGGGGTGAAATCCAAAGAGGGTGCGGAGAAGGAGTGGATGGACAGCGTCTGAGACGGTCTACTTGGTGCATACATTCGTCTTTCGGACCGAAGTTCGGAAGTGGGGTGCTGTGTGTGACGTTGGTGGAGGTGGTGGTGGGGCATTGTACATGCGTGCATGTTGCGCATACACGAGGTACAGTCATGAGTGTTGGATTGGTGGGGGGGGGGGGCGCTGCGCGCAGGGTTAGCTTGGTTGGTCCATTGAAACATGCTAGTGGGGATGGGGGCTGGTGTGATTGCCAATCCTCACTGTACAGTCCCTTTTTCGGCTCAGCCGAAAGGGGCGAAGGTGCGCAGCTTGGGTCGGAAGAGGCGGAACGGTTCCTTGGGTCTGAGGATCCACCGTTGCGTGAGGATGGAAGAGTGGCGGGGGGAGGGAGAGGGAGAGGCGGAGCGAGAGAGGACGACGATGGGGAGGGGGAGGAGAGTGGCGTGTAGGCTCGACCCGGTGGGGACGCCGAAAGAAGGCGTGAAACCCAAATCCTCGGTTGGAAGCGAAGAGGGAGGGAGGAGAGGGAGGAGGAGGATCCTTTCCCTCTTGCTCTTGCGCATTTCAATCGATCGTACCTCACTCCCACTCGACTCTGAATCCAAGTGGTTCCTTACCAAGGGAGGGAGGGAGGGAGGAGGAAGGAGGAAACCCATCCCCCCTCACCGTCACTCACCCTCCAACGGTTCATAGGCGTGAGGTGGGAGAAGTGAGAGGGAAAGGGTTTGTCCCCCACCAACTCCTTGTGGTGGTGACTTTGACTCTGTCCTCCGAACTCGACAGCGTAGACACCAATCTGTGGAGGCACAGGAGGAGGGATTCTCGTGTGAAACTCGGACTCCCTGCACGTTGGTGTGAAGCGAAGCGAACCGCCAATCCACCCAGAAAGTGGGGAGAGTGTTCCGATGGAGGTGAAGAGGAAATCGCCCGATTTCGGATCCTTCTTCCACCCAAGCGAAGCGAGAGTGGTGGTGGTGAGACCACCTTGTTCTTTTTATTCCCCGGTCGGCCTCTCTCTCTCTCTCTCTCCCTCTCTCTCTCCCTCCTCTCCATCTCTCAATCTCTCAATCTCTCCCGATTTCATGCCATGAAACCAAGAGGAAACAAGACTCACTCCCCCCCTCGCTGTAAACAAGACATGCGATTCCCTTTCTCATGCAAGAGCGGAGCGGATCACCAGCTTTATCTCCTTTCTTTCCTCTCCGTTCTCTCCGACTCGGAATCTTACCCAATCCACCTCCCAGGCTATGCGTGCATACAGACACTCGTCTCTACCTACCTACATATAGTGTGTTACATACAGTTGTACGTACAGTATCTTTGCATTCGTCCCAACATCGGATGGGAACCCGGGTGAGTTCCCTTGCCCTTGCCTTTAACCCCCACTCCCTCAAACACCACCCGTGCCTCCCTCCTCACCCTCTCCCCCTCGCAGCCGAGAGACGACCTTGGTTCTCTCCGGATCTCGGATCAAGATCCTGCACCGGAAAGGTTCGGGAACGCTGGTGGGAGGCAAGGAAAGCGATCCGTCAATGACTCGTGTGTGTGTGTGTGTGTGGGTGTGTGTGTGTGTGTGTGGGTGGGTGGGTGGGTGTGGGTGTGTGTTTCTCCGTTTCGCCTCCACCCCCACTCACCTCGACAGACTGTCCGTCTTGAAGGCGCTCTCGTCCAGCTTGATCTCCTCTCCCGTCTCGGCGTCCAGTGGCGCTCGGATCTCAAAGCCCCAGAGGATCGTCGCCACCGTCAACGTCAACGTACGCATCGCAAGTTGTCTGTGGGGGAAGGAGGGGGGGATGGAATATATGCGTGTGGCGGGAAAAGGAGAAAACGTCAGAGGAGCTGAAGAGGACCTCGGTACCCTTCTCCCATCCCCTTCCCCAACTCACTCTCCGGGACAGATCCTCCTACCAAAGCCGAACGAGAAGAGATCCCTCTTGGAGTGAAACCTCTCCCTACGGATCCCTTTCGTGTTGCCCGCCAGGTACCTGTCCGGTTGGAAGCTCTGTGGGGAGGGGGAAAGGAGTTGCTCTTGAGATCAGTTGAAATTTCCAAAAAAAAATTGAAAATAAAAAAAGGGAGATCAAGGAGATGAACGTGAGGAGAGCCCTCTCTCTCCATCTCTCACCTCTGGATCAGGATAGAGCAGAGGATCTTGGTGGATGGCCCAGACGTTTCCGTAGACAGTGGAACCTTTGGGGACCCTCATCCCTCTGTACTCGTCCTCCTCCATCACCCTGTGAGGAGCAGCTCCGTGAGCGAAGGGTCTCCACCTCACCACCTCCTTGACCAAAGCCCTGCACCTCTCCAACCTCTCCAGGTCAGAGTGGTCAGGTGGTCGGGTGGCTCCCACGACGTCGTCCACCTCCTCCCTCGCCTCCTTCAGCTTCTCCCAGTGGTTGGCCGAAGCCAGGAAGAAGACGCTGAGAGCCTGGAACGTGGTGTCCACGCTGGCTCCGTACATGGTCCCGCACAGGTAAGCCGCCTGAGACTCTGTCAGCCCCGTCTCTTCCATCGTCTCGTAGACCCTCCTGGCGAGGTTGGCCCTCCTTCTTGTCGGACTCGTTGCCGCTTCCTTCATTTCCGTTCGACTGGTTTTTTTTTTAAACACATTCGAGGAGAAGGAAAGGAAGGAGGGGGATGGTCAGTTCGGAAGGGATTCTCTTTCCTTTTTCAGCCGACCCTCCTTTTTGGAGATCAAAGAGAGACGAAGGGTGGAAGGGGTGTGGGGGAGGGTAGCGGAAACTCACAAGAGCTCCAACTCCTTCTCAAACCAAGGTCTGCACATCCTCTTCCAAGGGTTGACGAGGTAAGGCAAGTTGGTCAACCAAGGGAATCGATCCACGAGGAAACCCGCTCCAGGTCGATTGAATTGGAAAAAGTTCTCGTTGCACTTCCTGGCCAGATTCACGAATCGATCCTTCTCAAGCTCTCCTCCCACCCTCCTACCGAAGACCGTGTTCATGGTCTGCGAGGTGACGAACCTGTACACCTCTTGACTCCAACCTAAACCACCTCCTCCTCCTCCTTCACCAACCTCCTCCGAGATCCTG
Organism: Violaceomyces palustris; assembly: GCA_003144235.1. Classification (NCBI taxonomy): domain Eukaryota; kingdom Fungi; phylum Basidiomycota; class Ustilaginomycetes; order Violaceomycetales; family Violaceomycetaceae; genus Violaceomyces; species Violaceomyces palustris. The sequence continues at coordinate 3,829 of KZ819690.1, read as the reverse complement.
ACGAGATCCACCAGAAGGACACGGAGGTCTTCCTTGACGTTCTCGTCGTACCTGGGGATGGCCAACTTGGAGAATGCTTCGCAGAAGGCTCTCCGGTGTTTTCGAAAGAGGGGTCCGTAGGATGTGAAGGGGACGCTGAGACCTCCGCTCCTCAACAAGTTGCCCATCACCGCCTTGGGTCGATCAGAGTAGAGACCGGACCTAGCGTCCAAAAGTTCGGTCGCGGACCTTTCCGAGTTGAGGATGATGATCGCTTCCGAAGACCCTTTCCCTTGCTCCTGGTAAGTAGGGGAGATCCAACCGAATCCGATGGTGACGATCCAGAACAGACAGGAGAAGGGGATGAGAAGGAGCGAGGATGGACGATGGAGGGACAGAGGAGGGATGCACAGGATCTCGGAACCTGTGGATCGGTAGGCTTCGAAAACATCGCCTACCCTTCCACTGCTCAGTTCCGAGAGGACTGAAAGGGGGGGATTCGGTGGTAAACCCAACCGATGACGAGGCCGAGGCGATGACCACCACCTCCACCTCTTGGAACCTTTCGATTCGAAAGTTGCGAATCGGGAGGAGGGGATGAGGAAGAGAGCCAGGAGGATGCAGAGGAGAATGGAAATAGAGGGTAGGAGACAAAGCTGACTTGGATCCACTTTGGCATCACTTCGCCATCCTGGACCCTTCATCCTTTCGATCCATCTGCTCTCGATTCGAAAAGGAATGGAAGCAGTGAGTTTTGAGAACGCCATCGGTTCGTCCTTCAGCTTGAAAAGAGGAGACGATACGAGGTCCAGGCGGGGGTGTTGATGGAAAGGAGCTTAGAAGATAACAGCTCGAGGAGAAAAGGGGGGAAAGGAAAGGGGATGGATCGTCCGTCCTCTTTCCGTCGAGGGAGAAGTGGGAAAGATAGAAAGAACGTCAGGACCCGCAATTTTTTCTAATCGTCGAACCACAACCCACCAAAACTGGAAGCACCCAGAAAAGGGCCCACGCAAGGGGAAGGAGAAAAAACCCGGATCAACCTCCCGAGATTCACCCAGGATTCCCACCAACTCTGGTCCCGGAATTGGAATTCGGGGGGAACAGGTCTTTGGCAACGGCTCTAGATCCGAACCCAGATAGACTCAATGAAAACCCAAACCGCCCTCGGTCTTATGACGAAACCATCTCGCCCCGAAACGGCATGTAGACCAAGAGAACAAATAAAACGCTATGCTCTTCCCCTTCTCTACCTCAAAACCCCACAACATGGAAGAGCGGCGGTGACCTTTTCTGAACGAGGTGGAAGAAGGGAGGAACAGGGTGGGCGAGGAGAGTGAGGGTTGATGAGAATGAAACGGGTGACCCCCCCCCCCCCTTCTCTTCTCAACCGTGCATACAAGGCAGGTAGGCATGGTGACACACTCCGAGGTGGGTACGAAACGTCATTCGTAATTTGACAAAGAGAAAGCGGCCGGGGCCTACGCCCGAGTTGGATCGATTCCTCCCCTACCACCCACCTCCCCACCCCCCCCCCAAAAAAAACCCTTCTCCCATACACAAACTTCTCGCGTGTGTCTTCACTCGTACCAAGGCAAACCTCGAATCCAATCCTCGAAAGCAAGCGTGTTCCTCCTCCTCCTGAGGTTGCCCTTGTGCGTCGTCAAAAGCACCTTGCCTTCCTCCTCTCCTCCTACCAGCAGGACGAACTCCATCGACTTGGGGAAAGAGTAAGGCGGGAGCGAGAGCTTTTCCGCCGTGGCTCGGATCGATTCCCCTATGGCGGCGACGACCGTGGTGGTCTCTGCTGGTGGTGTTGGCCTTCGAAGCTGAAAGACGGCCGCAGTACCGGGTAGGTTGGCTCCGAAGATCTGAACTTGTTCCACTCTGTCCTGACCTAGTCTTTGCCTAGCTTCTTGGAGGAGTTTGGACTCGACGACGACGGCCGGAGTTCCTCTAGTGTTGGTGTGTCGAAGAAGGTCGTCCGATCGACCGAGGTGGATGTAACCTTTGGTGGTGGTGGTGGGTTTCGAATTGGGTGCTTCTCCTCCTCCTCCTCCTCCTCCCCCCACGGGTCGGAAAAGGTCTCCCCAGTTGACAGCCGCTTGACCTTGGTGAGGACCTCCCCCAGGGTAAGGTTGGGCTTGAATGCTCGACCCCCCGTATTCAAGGACGTGTATAAGACGAGGCCAAGCCGATACCAGAGACCACAGTTGTACGTCCTGGTGCGACGAGGAGGAGGAGGAGGAGGAGGAGGAGGAGGAGGACGGTTTCCCATCCTCTCCGACCGGTAGGAAGAGATGGTGCTTCTGACTCGGGTTGGGGAAGAGAACGTTCAACGGAGCGGTCGGAGGTCCAGGTCCCATCAGCATCCCTCCTACGTCCGAGATGCCAAAGATGTTGAATGCCTTGATTCCGTTCGATGCTACCAGCTCCGAGAGGTGCTCGTCCACCCCTGCTCCACTCAGTGCGAACTGGTCCAGGTTTCGTAGCGTTTCTAGCCAGATCGAGGAGGAAGCTTTCGACGAGCCTCCTCCCTTTCCTTGATCCGCCGCCAGTAGGATCATCTGACGTCCCTGCTCCACGTACGTTGCCACCTCTCCTGCGTCAACCTTGACGAGCGCCTCTAGGATTTCGATCGCCGAGGGGGAGACCTTGGTCACAGGATGTAGGAGGGCGACGGGTCGCATCGAGATGAGGTGGAGAGTGATGAAGCCAACGTAGGTGTTGTAGAAAGGCCTAGAGATGAGGAGTCGAGGTCGGACCCTCTCCCTCTTCCTCTGGACCCCATGGGCGACGTCTTCGGAACCTTGCTTGGGTTCAGACTGGGATAGGATCTCCCTGGCGTGGTTGGCGATGCCGATGCACCAGTACTCGAAGCTGTACTTGATCAACTTTGGCTCGCCGGTCGATGCGGACGAGTGGGAGATGATGCTCGGATCCGGGATTGCCCGGTAGAGTTCCTCCTCCTCCTCCTCCTCCTCTTCCTCTCGAGTCAAGTCACCACCGACCTCTTGCACCAGATGGTAGGCGTACTCTTCGGGTTGGAGCTCGTAAGTGGGTATGGAACTTTTCCTGCTGATCTGATCGAGCCAGTTTGACACCGTCTCGTCCAGACCAGAGTGGAGGATGAGTTGGGAGCGATGGTTGACGCTCGAGACGAGGTCGGAGAGAGTCTCGAGTCCGAGGTCGTGGTTGACGTACTGGACCGTGATACCCAGGGCCCAGAAGGCGAAGAGGTGGAAGAAGCTGTGAACGGAGGGGAGGGTGAGGAGGGTGATGGTGATGGGTTTCGTGGGACGTCTACGGTGGTTGATGGGGACCTTGGAGAGGTCGATCTGGAATCGTTCCTTGAGCAGCGATCGCCACCTCCTTGCAAGGTGACGGACGATGAGGTCTGCCTGAGCGTAGGTGACCGGGATGAAACCGGCCGTGTTGGGAGGAGCAGGAGCGGGAGGAGTGGAGGAGGTGTGGTGGTCAACGGAGGACGGTGGGGTAGGTGGTGAAGTGGGAGGAGCTTGGATATAAGCAAAGTAAGCATGAGGTTGGGATTTGGCCGCGCGGTGGAGGGAGGTGAGGAGGTCGTACTCGGTGTAGTCTTCGGCTCCCTCTTTCTTGGTCGTGGCGTTCATCTTTCTGGCGTAAGGAAAGGGAGAGAGGAATGAGTCAGATAGTCAACGATAGACCTTTGAACGTGAAGGTATTTATGGTGTGGTCAGGGATCCTACCTTGACTCGTGGTTTGTGATGAGGGAGGGAAGGAAGGTTATTCGACGGTCGTCGTCGCTGTTGTTGTAACCTCCTCCCCTTCCTTCCTTCCTACCTTCCTTCCTTCCTTCCTTCGTCCCCCCCCC